>DWAJ01002080.1:0-19044 GCA_018238005.1 Eurema mandarina | reverse complement strand
ATATTGATTTTTTACTAGCTGTGCCATCGACTTCGCCCGCGTAGAAAAGTGATTTTGGGCAGCATTTCTGAAAATGCAGTGATTCTTTAAATTGCCGTAACTCTTTTATTTATCAACCGATTGACATGAATTAAGGACTAAATGTTAAGTTAAGCTTACCACAATATATAATTGAAACCCATCTGGATAGGATAAGCCGTTTCTGAGATTAGCGTGCACAAACAAGCAGACAAAAATTCCAAAAATCATTGTTTTGGGTTCGATTGCGTTAATAAAGGTCTCCTGTAATATTTTTTCTCATGTATCTTCCATGTACAGACAGGGACTCTACGTTTTTATTATATGTATAGATTAATATTGATACCACGATGCATACATCGTCATATACCGGATGTGTTATATGAAATCTTTAATAAGCGTAAGCTCCCGACGTGTTAAGACAAGTTGGGATCAGATTCTCGGAACAGTTATAAATGTATTACGAAGAAGCGACTGGAAACCACAGGAAGCAGCGAACATACTTTCCATATGATATGGTTTAGCTGTCGATATGTTTTCTTGTTTGTTAAGTCTTTGCATATCAGCATACAATTCAATATGTTATTGTTAATGTTGTATAATACATAGTTTTCGATAAGCATGTTTATTTAAGCTTTGTACGCGTTATGGGCTATGGCTTTAGTCATAGAATAATAAAACCTACAACTGCAATATGAGCACGCAAAGTGAAGTCATTTCAAAGTAGATAATATTGTCTACTTACATTGATCGACGCTGAAGTGCATTGAAATTTCAATTTCTCCACATTTTTGGGGTAAATTTCTTATAGCAGCAATATTATCGGTGGGCTCGTGTGCCATCGAGTATAAGAACGTATTGTTAACACCTGTAGAAGTATTAAAAGATTTGCAAATCTGTTTAAGCTCATATCTAAAACGTCCAAACTCCGAATATACAGTACATAAACAAAGGAGTATCTCAATAACGTAATTAACAAAGAATAGTGCATACAATGCACATCCGTTGTATTGTCGGCTCATCTTCACGGTACGCCGCCCCGTCATGCATGCAAACCGCTATATACAGTACGCTGTACCTAAACATATATATGTAATTAGCAGTGCCCCCCGGAGTTCCCGTTCCCGGGGCAATACCGGGATACAAAATATCCTTTGTGCTCATCCAGGATATCACCTATCGACATACCAAATTTCAACTCAATCGGTCCAGCCTTTTATGCGTAAAAGAATAACAAACATACATCCATATATACATTGTCATAAAATTTTACATTTCATTAGTAGGATAGGAATGGACTAGCTGGCCCGAAGCCACTTCGTTCTCGCTGCCTAAAACCTGTATCCTAAACATTCTCTACCTAAGAAATATTCTCGTACTTCAAGAAATATTCTGAACGAATTGTCGAAATCGGTTCAGCTTTTATCGAGCTATGCACTTCGCGACACAATTGGCGAGCTATCCGTAGGTTTGATTATTTAGTGTTTTACAATCTTTATTAATTATTTATTACTAAATTTACCTCGACTTTTTCATGCATTTTGAAAATTACTTGTGATATGATTATATCGTCCTCTTGTCCTGGAGATTAATTAATCTGTTGTATTCCATTTTATTATAGACTTGCTGTTGCCCGCGACTCCGTCCGCATGGACTTTCATATAAATTTTAAACTTCACACCCTTATAACCTTTTTTCTAGTTAAAAAGTAGCCTGTCTTTTCTCATGACCATCTGTATATTATTTTCATTACAATCGGTTCAGTAGTAAATAGTAATAGTTTCGGCGTAAAAACGTAACAGGCGGACATACATAGTTACTTAATATTAGTAGGGATCACTCAACTTTGATATGCAGTTCCTATTATTATGCAGACATCATTTCCAAACTTAGGTCACCTATTTAGGTTACCTAGGCATTGCTAAGTCAAAGCCACGTTAGCCCTTCAATTACTCGGTCTTACATTAATTTATTCGTACACCGCTCTTTTTATTCGCGATCCAGCGCCGCTTAGCCCTGTTGAATATTCAATGTACTCTGCATTCTGCAGCGCTAATACTTTTTATTCTACCTTCACTCGGTGTTTTATTTATCAAAGCAGGATATATGTATGCAAATAGCCGATTTTTATCCCATCTCTCTAGCCGGAAAGGTCATGTTTTTATGAATATTTTACGATGTCACGATCATTAAGTTTGCAAGATGTGGTTTTGTGTGCGTGTTTTTTGTACAGTTCTATTTTGATAAGTCAGGTTCGCAGTAATGTATGTGAACGAATGTTAAAAAATTATATTATGATTAAGTTTTATTAGTTAATTTATTTTATATATAGTAGTTTACATTTTATTTATTTTTTATTTTAATTTATACATAGAAAGATGTTAATATACATATAATTTCCCTTCCCGTCCTGATTTGTAATATTACGTACAAATAATATGTAAAATGTTGCGAAAATATTTTTATCACTTTCAAAATTCAAAGTCTAAGAATAAATATATGTATTAAACATATAATTATTCGCCTATGCTACATATAGTATCTCTTAAACCGTCATCGTATTACAAAGTAATTAATTTACATCGTATTACACTTGCAGACCACTGTTTTATTCAAATCAGAATACGTATTTACAAGTATGTACGTTCCTTCGTAGCGCCTAAACTACTGACCCAAAAAGATTCATAATACCTGACATGACATAGAGTATAGACTAGGTAGGTATATAAATTTTAGTGTAATAGTGTCAGTTATTAAGAAGTCAGATTTTAGTTTGTAAACTTCTTGTTCAAAATGGCGGTCTGAGGACAAGGGTTGCCACCCCGCAAACTTGTATTCGGTTACAAGGAAAACTTAGTTGGTAGGGTCGCTTTAACTAGCTGAGCAAAATAAAGTGGAAAATTTCAACGAAGTAAACAACTTTCCGAGCTATAAAATCGCGTATCTTTATAGATGGTCGAAATTTATTCATGTTTATTTATTCGAAACGTTAAACAGTTTATATTAGACCGTTGAATATACTTAATATCAATAAGAGAGATAACAAAATTAATTATAATTACTTAAACCGTTTTTTCTTTGGAGCGTGGCTATTGATATAATAATTATTTAGATCGATCCAGATCCGTTGATTAATTATCATCAACAGAGTCATAAACTTAAAATTTAAATAGATATCACGTTAATAATTAATAGAAATAGAAAAAATGCGCATTGCACGTCCTGTGTTCACGTAACTGCTGAATCACACGCGCGACGTTGCCGCGCCGTCCTCGCCCGCTGGCGCCACGTTGCCGCACCGCGCGGGCGCCATGTTGCCGCACTTCCACGCTGTTGCAAGCGATTCATTCAGTATTGGCTTTGTAAAATGCTTCTGATTTTTATTTATACATACTTTGTTACGGAGTTACGTGGCGTGATTAATGTGTCGTAAGTCGCATTATCTGATAAGAGGACAACGATAATTGCGGTTATGTTTAAAACAAAGGAACGAACTTTAGGTATGAATTTTGTGTTTACGCATTCGTGTGTCGTGTTAGGCTTAAGCGATTTGTTTGATATTTTTAACATAGGCCCCATTACGATAGAACGTATTTGTCTACTACAATATTAAATATAGTTTATAAAAAAACTTTTTGCGAATAACTATTATAAATGGACTTTGTAGGTTGTCCTTGCGATAATAACATTCAACCTTTTTTAACTAAAAGAAAACAATAATCTAGGATAATAAATACGGTATCGAACATTTCTATAGATCTCGAATTTTAACAAATTGCATTTGTTTGAAAACTTTCAATGTCGTGATATTTCGTAGTAAGGCATAGACATAATATTTAATTTAATAACTTACATTAAGTAAAAAATCGACGTAGGTATACCGCAAATGTACGTAACATTATTAGGTAATTGTAGAAACTATCCCTACTCACAATTTGAAATTATGCCAATACTATAAGTCTGCCTTATAACTATAACTTTTGTGTTTCAAAGCAATTTACTCACCAGAAATAATGCTTAAAACACGGAATCAGGTTTCTGGACGAATTTTAGTTTTAAAATATAGTCAGTTAAACGTCACGCCGCCATTAAAATTCCGTTACCCAAAAGGCACATTAAAATTAGTCAAATTGTATTCGCGCCGCACCTCACCTATGTAATATGGATGCCACATGCTCTTAAAAAGCGGCAAATTTTCTCAGAATTTCTACAACGCGTTGTTATGCCACTTTTTGTTACGTAAGAAAGATCCAGAAGCTCGCTATTGTCACTTTAAACTAGTTTCGTGACGGTAGCACACAACCGGTCCGGTAATAACGGCAAACATGTTTTTGAAGTATACATCGCTGCATTCGTATTGAAAGGTGACGATCGGTCGCTTTATTTGTTGTGATCGACGCGCAATGTAGGTTTAAATATCGGTTATTTATACAGCTGGCAGTTTCGAAGCGTAGGTGATTTGTGTGCTTGATTTAATTTTAAGTTAATTTAACAAATCTTAAAATTAATTTAACAGATATTATTGTAGTACTTAGCTAAACAGTACAGTAAAGTCGGAACACGTAATATAGAAATATCAAATAACCATTAGAAAGATGTTAATTTAAATTCTATTCCAATACCTAGAAAATGGACAAATTGGTACTAAAGACAAGGAATATCCTTTCTGAAGAATTATATATTATATTGTATTGCTATATTCTAAGGCTCTATATAAAACATATAAAACCACAGTTAGAGTGACTCATAGTTCGTATTATAAGCAGTCGGGTACCATTTAGATCTGAATCTGATTAAAAAAAGGCTTACCATTTCTACCGTTCGTGTTATATGTAGTATGTACTTTAAACTTTGTAAGGATATTATATTATATAAGTGTGTTTGTTGCTCTTTAACGCTAAAGCTTAATGGATCTCGCTGAAGTTCAGATTAGACTAGATTAACTCATAGGATACTTTTTATCCCGGCATTGATGTAATAAAACGCAAGTAAAACCGCGTGACGCGACTAATTGTAAAAATATCCTTGGATAGGACCAAGGACTGGCGGGGTCAATGTTTTGAATGATTTATGAACGCGCCACGTAAATACATATGTAAGCGTTTGTCTTACCTTTTGCCTTTCAAGAAATAAAATATGAGTTATCGTTAACTGTTGGAAGGCTAACGAGTTTGATTAATGAAATGAGGATTCGAAATATTCTGTTTGTGTATGAGAGGAAATTTTAAATGGTTTTCTGTGAGTTGGAGCGTTTGTTTACCTCATAGGGACAAACGAGCAGGCGAGTCACCTGATGGAAAGTGGTCATCGCCGCCCATCAACACTCGTGGAGTTTGACAGCTCTGGAGTGGATTGCCGGCCTTTTAGAAAGATGTATGCCCTCTTCCTAGAAACACCCTAATTCGGAAATACCTATCGCATGAGAGAGCTGATTCCATAAGACTGTATATGCCATGCAGAATACCAACTACCGTCAAGAATAAATTGCCGACTTGGCCACGATATTAAATGATTCTCGTAATTAAAACTTTGCTATGGAAATTAAGGTAAGTTTGAGAATAGAAAAATGACTGTTTAAAAATGTTTTTATTGGTTTAAAAAAAAAACATTTTTTGTATGTAAATTTACATGAGTACTAACTCAGATGTATTTATATGACGGATTTGTAGAATCGTGTTCACATTCTTGGCATTCAGCCATCTGTCTGTCTGTGCCCATCTGTTATGTTATACCTATTATATTTTATACCTTCCTAAAACCTATACGATACTTATATATTTTTATCTATGTAAATACCATGTTTATTGCAAAAAAATATATTATAACACTATAAAAAACAGTTTATCAGTAACTGCTTACTATCGGGCTGTGTCTGTCCGTCTTTTGACAATAAACTCAAAATTTACTGAACGGTAAAGTTACAGTCAATAAAGTACTGTGATAGTTAAGGTATATATAATACAAAAAAGGCCGAGAAAACTATGCCAAATACTTATAACCAGAGTGTAATCGATACTAAACAATGTACTATAGGAGAACTATTCCATTTTGTAGTCAGTTTAAAATTACGGGTGGTAGCGACAATGTCACTTTGTAAGCGTTTAGAGTTTAGACGCTACACGACCCCAAGTCGCAACTATGTATCGGATTGTGAAAGTGTACACTGCTGTAAGCTGAGCCGACCACAAGCCAGAGACATGCCAAAGGTCAGCAAATGAAATACAGCTTTACTATAGGGGCCCCACTGTGTGTGTATATTTAAACATTAGAGGCCCTGAAATATATTTCTACATAGACCATTGTTTATAGGTATTTATAGACGTAGATGTGAGGCCCTGAAGTATACGTCTAACTAGACCATTATGGGCCCCATATTTTATATCTCTGGAATAGAGGCCATGAAACATGTATCATATAATAAAAATGCCAGAGTTAAAACTGCATTCATAAATCGAAGCACAGGATATAACCACACTGTTTACGATAGCTTATTTACACAGGATATTGTCAGCGAGCAGCTTGAATTTTGCAACTGTTTGAGATTGTAAAAGTATACACCCGTAATTTGAGCTCGTAAAACGAAGCCACATAGAGTACTGGAGCTATAAAGATATTGAAGTCACGATACTGGTCGAAGACGCGGGAACAACCACGCCATTTACTTTTGTCAACCGTATTTATAGACGATATATGCACTCCATTGGAAAGTATAAATGAAAGGGTGAAAGTATTTACATGGGTCGATTATGTGAAAGTCAAGTAAGTCAAGGCAAGGTGAGACAGGAAAAGACCCAGTAAGGGCCCTAATATAATCAGCAATTAATACGTGTTTTGAAGATACTTGATAAACGTCTAGCTTTTTATTGTAGGAAGTTTATAATTTATATACACATTTTTAATGTACACGTAAATAATTTTTATATGAATTAAGATTAATACGATTATGCTATGGAATAAATTCTTAATTAACGTTTCCTTGTTTGCTTTTTAGATTAGATTGAAATAAAATGTTGAAATAGATTAGATTGGAAAAAAGGTAGATTAATTATCATAATATCGAAAAGCCTCGTTTTTAATTATTATTATGGCAATAGAAAACTTCGAGTAGAACGATAAGAAATAAATACCTTCGAAACATTCGAGAGGAAATTTTTGCTAGAAAATGATGGGGCCTTTAGCGTATAGAATTCCTGTATGTGGTATTTTTGCTTCGCTTTCATAACCCTGTGGGTGCAGCCACCGGACGCGGCGTGCGTCTATATACATACATATACATATATTTATATAGACGCATCTGCATAGCGTTATTCTTTGCGTATTTAATGCGGCAAAATGTTGATCTAAAATGAGAGAGATATGTTTTAATGATGATGATGACGTTTATAAAGCTTACTGGTTTGAGTTTACGGACATAGTATAAGTATATTCAAAATTTAATACAGGGACTTCTAATAGAAAGTATGGATAGTACTATTGTATGGTTCGTATTTATATTACACTTGAAGCGCGTAAAACTTGCACAAAATTGAAAAACCCCATATCAACGCTATGAACCCTCTAACACTGTTTTGTTCAAAAAATTTTATGGGTGTAAGCTATATGTAAGCCTAGTTGAATGAATACTATCTCGTTGGAGATCTAGACTGGTTAAAATTTCAGTGTCGTGATCAAAATCTTCGAGGATACTCACTGGTATAGTACGCGTCACGAATCTTTAGCGCTAAGCGAAACCTGCGCAGAAGTCAAAAATAAGGTATAGAGGTAGCGGCGCGGCGCGCGCGGCGCGTGATCGTCGGGTGCGTGAGCGTTGATTGGTTGTATCAGTCGTGTTGTCTTTCTCGCACCAATACGACAATTACGAGCGCGATTCTACTGATGCGCAGCTATTCTCGTCAATCGCTAAACATAAATGACGCGTACTGTACTTATTTTAATACTAATTGCAAGTATTGATTGCTCGACGTAGTCTGAGTAAAAACCTGGTTTAAAACCTGCAACCTTAAATACGTTCATCTCTATTCGAGTTTAGCGGCTAATTGTTTAATGATTTTGTTTACAGAATTTATGAGCTGCCAATTATCCGTGGGAAAATTTATTTGAGTTAATTATAGAAATGCTTAAGTAATACTGGTACTAAGGAAACCTTTTTTCAAAAAGACAACTTGATGCAAAAATAACGAGGTTAGTTTACTAAATGTCTGGGTTTTATATTATAGTTCTTTCGAGATAGGCCCTTAACATATATGTCTTAGAATCTAGATTAAAAAAGTTAGGCTAGTTTTTTTTAGTTCTTGGGAAACGGACCAATATAGTCTGTTTAGTTGACCGTTTGTTAAAAAATACCTTAGCGTTAATTTATATAACTTAAGCAGCACGCAATTATACTCGTAGTTTTGCTTTCGAATAATATAAAATTAAGATTCTCCTTGAACAAGATTCCTAATGAAAGATTTTTCTAGGCCATTATCATAAGAACCGGTATTGAATAACTCACATCCGCCAAATAACGTGTTTTAAAAAAAATATTGAAGCTATGACTCAATCGAATTGAGTTTTTCTTAGAAAGTAAAGTCCACAATGAGTGCGGCTAGAAATGAAAATTTACGTTTTTAAATTTGCGTCGTCATAACTCGTGGTGAAAGTTAATTAGTATCAAATAATTTTATTTAGATGTTCTTTTTGAATGTTGTAAGTGCTACGCATGTTACGCATAAACATTATATTTTTTTGGTTTTTTAATTTGATGTAATTACGTCGGTCAGCCTCAATAATGCCCAATTATGGAAGTCTATAAGGAATTGGTAATTTTTCATTTATAAAGTTTTCTGAGAAATGGTAAATTTTTCCTTGTCCCACTCTCCGCAGGTGTAATCCGTAAATTGTAATTTCGATCGCGTCTCACTCTGCAGTCTGTTAGTAATAAAAAGCACGTGAAAGAAATTGCTTTAAAATTATAAGAGACTGCATGTGCAACACGTAACAATAAGAGCGAGGTTCGGAAACCAGGACAATGGAATAATGGAATCTCATCCATTGTTGTAGTCTTATAGAAATATCAGGTGCATTTTTTGTAACTACATAGACACCTTTCAAGCTCCAACGGAAATATCAAAGTTAAGCTTTCATTTATAGATAGTATATAATGATTGTAATTATAATTTTATAAATAAGACGGGACAATCTCGTGTGAGAATCATTATCGGCTTGCATTAAATATTATAAACGAATGATAATTGAAGATTATTTACAAACAGAGAAAATACTCAACGAACAATACTAACAACACTCGTTAAAATATTTTCTTACGTATTTGAAACGTTAATTAACTCAATTGTCGTGTAAGATGTGAACGTCCTTACAAGTTCGTGTGTAATTGTGTATAAATCGTATTCAGGTGTGACCGATTGAATTAGCAACACTTATTATCAACCCACAGTTTATAAGTAAAAACATTGTTTTTATTTTGAGACCGTGTGGCCGGTGGCGTAACAGCGCGCCATCAGAATTTGTAATGGCGGTCGGCGGTGCGGCAACGTCGCCTCGCTAGATGCAGCGAGCCGGCAACGCTGCGTGCGTAATTTTATCAGTCTAGAATCTGAAGACTTGAAGTTATCTTTTTATCGCCGCCCCGCTCCGCTGGTGTCTGTTTTCTTGGCTAGGATGTTAGCGTACAGCGTAGGGGCGGGATTTGGCAAGGTTAGGGTGCTTATGTAAAGCGTAAATTAAGACTTAAGCCCTGTCTGCAATTCGCATTTCGGATTTAGAAATGGAAAACTTAGTTGGCTCAAAATCGAATGCGTAGTTTCGTAGTTTTTACCAACTTAAAACTTACGTCATAGGCTCTCAATATCAGGTGACCTATATTTGCATTAAAATCCATCTGTTTTCGTTATCTTATCAAGATAAGAGAGGAATGTGTTTTGTGTCGTTGAGTTGCGGGTTGTTATGCTCGTGTGTATTGGTATTAGGTACCTATCAAATAAAGTAATATTGCTTTTTATTATTGTATTCCTCATTACTAGATGTAAAATAAGATTTGTATAAATAAACATTGCTTGTTACGCTTCTTCAAGTATATATTTATAAAGTTCCTTATCTAAAACATAGTATCGATCCCAAAAGTTGCGAGGAGTTACTCCCGTTAGGGAGGCAGGGGTGTTGAGACCTTGATACCGGGATTACGTATCAGCTGATCTCGAATATTCTAGATACAGAGCCTAATGTTTATTTTCAGGCTTTCAATATATTATATAGGTATACTGTATTTTGTTAGAAGTGCGAGTTATAACATACATAATGCATTCTAAAATTTATTATTTTGATACATACCTATGTATGAACATAATATTTCGTCAAAGGAATGTTCTAGAAATTATACGGATTATTTTCTGGGTATACTTGAACAAAATTAAATCCATAAAATTAATACGCATTCATAATTTCGCCCGCCGCAGAGGGCAGTCGTGTGTTTGTGTGCAAATATAAACAATGACCCCATTCGACGGCTCATAACGGGATATTAATTTTCGTTTAATGAAATAATCTCATTCGGACGACCTTTCCGTGCCAACGTCAGTTGCTAGGCAACCGTGACCTAAGTCTGCCCTCTGCAATTAATTGGGCGTTTAATCCTCGGACGTGAACGAGATTTGAGTTCAGACGGATGAAAAATCCTGATAACCATCGTGATTAAGCGAAGTTTTGGTCTTTCTAAGAACGCACTAAAGCCTAGCGGTTCGAAATGCGTCAATATATATTTATCTAAGAAAGACTTTAAAAGAAAGAATTTACGTGGAACATTAGCACGAGACTACAAAATCAATACAAAACATGGTTTTTAAAATCAATTAGTGAAACTAACGAAATTTTGTGAAACTCCACATTCAAGTTTTCTCGAAGTAAAAAATATTTAATATGTAGCTATTAGACAGGAAAAAACTAATGTATTTCTAGAATCGTACCTAACTTTTAACCTATGTCAAAATTACCCTGAGTCACCCAACTCAAGACTATTTCGCTTCTGAATACAGTTTCTCGGTTTCCACGAACCAACATTCCTAAAGTCTAAAAACAGAATATTACTCATTCTCGTATATACCAGGCGATTTATTCGCCAGTGTCGTGTAAATTAAGATGAGTGATGGTGGATGTATGGTAATCTACGTTTGCATTGTATTGTAGGAAACTGGTCGTCATGCGCTTGTCTTGGTACAAGACAAATCACTAGAGGGGCAGAACTATTGTCTTCTATGTACATATATGGAAATTGGAAGTCGGAAGAGACATCTTTCAAGAAGCGCTTTTTAATAACAATATTCTTGGAACTAGCGTAAATGTTTGTTTTTTTTAATTTCTACGTAATATACATTTAAAAAGTAAATATACAACATAGAATTACTCCTAATAAGCGGAGGTAGATTCATTTAATGGCAACATATCCAGTTTTACGACTTTCCTTGTAATGCATAATTAATTTGCATGATCATAGTTTTACCCACAATATTATTCTATAATAAAAATGGAGACAGTCATAATGATTTTCCTTATTAAATAAAAACGTTAATAGCATGTGTCTAAACATGCGCCGGCGCACCGTTACCGTGACGCATGCCATTAGGTAGATCGATCTGTACACCCACACAGGCGTCGCACCTCGTGGGCGATCCAGGTCCAACGTGTATGGTAATGCGTCCATTTTGTAGACTACTTCGGAGTTTAAAGCCGGAATACTGAAACGCTATTCGAATTTAAGTACAACTCAAATCGGTCCGATTTAACAGTTCGCCATACAAATTTGTCAAAATTGCTAGACTTGAGGTGTGCTTAAATTTAATTTGCGTATGAGTATTTGGCCGTAAGTATGAAGTTTGAGGAAGAGGTAATGGTAATGTTACCTCGTACGTTTTTCTGTAAGCAGCGGTGTAGTAAGAAATAAAATGTGTATAAGAAAGTATGTCCTCTTTGTTATACTGGAAGGCAGTTTAGGTTAGAAAATGTACGCCATCTTGTATTAGATTTACAGCAGTGTTAAAACAAGAATGGTCCGTTGTAATACACAAGGCATACAACTATGTAAATGTGTGATTATTGTCTTAAGTTAATAGTTCTAACGTTCTGAGATATTTACAGATTCTGAGTTTATATGTAGCAGGAAAATTGTAGTTTTACTTGTATTGTTAAATAATGCATAATCTATTATTATTTGTATTACGTAATTTATATCCTGCTCTTTGGTCCATTTGTCTTCATATTTCAAATGACTAACTAGAAAAATATTAATAAAATGGAATTCGGTTTATGTAGGTTGAAACCGTACCGTATCGTACTCTCAGAAGACAGAATCGCGCATAGATATTGTTTTTACGAAAAGTAATTTCAAAATTATTAATTATCTTTGGCAATGTTGCCGAGGTAATAAGGTTCATCCACTCACTTTCAGAAAGGTTTGAAAAGTGACACGAGCATTTTTAAGGTCGAGCTATTTTCGGACACTTTAGAAAGTAAACAAAATGTTGGCAGTCTGCTTCACGTCTTTCGGAAATAAGCTATTAATTATTTGATATGGCGTCTGTCTACTAAGCTATAAATACTTGAAAATTTATTACGTAGACTTTCTTTATTTAAACAGAAACTGTAATGAAAAGAACAGCGGAAAATTCCTGCCTTCCGTACATTCACTGAGTGAAATGTATATTTGATTAAATTTCCTATCTTTTAAACTTTATTATTTATTTTATCTTTATTAGATCACAAGAGATTAAAAATAATATTTCACTGCATATAATTTTATTGTTTCGTTAAATATTTTAAGATAAAAAAGGACGAGTCTTAATCGACTAAGTACTTAAAATATTTTAATTAAAGTTGTAATCAAGTTAATGTCAAATTCTATTACATTTATTTCAAATTGAGTATAAGTGAATTTAATTATTAAATTACATTTTCTTCTTTTCAGGTAATGAGAAGATTACGGAAGAAATACTCAAATTTAGGAACAACGTTTTTACGAGATTATAGAATTTCGAAAATGTAAGATGTTAAACAGGCACGTACACGTTTCTGTCTTCACTACTTTCACTTCTCGCTTAGTTATTGTATATTTTTATTTACATATATATGACTTTACTTTTTTTCCTATTCTATCTATATAAACACAGTGGGTCACGTTTGTTTACGGAAAAGCAGTGGATCTAACACAAAGCACTGCATTCTTCTTAGCATTTGTTCTGTATGAAACGTGTTACTCGCTCGAGCTCTGCGACACGACTGCCACGCGGTTCATTCAACAGACGGAAACGGAGTGGGCGGGGCGTGCGGGGAGCGACGTCATTGGGCGAGCGGGTGGCGCGCCGCGATGGCCGCCGTCACATTCGGCCAATGAGCTGAGCGCGGACTGAACGCGCGTCCGTCCGGCTTCGAAGCGACGTTGCCAGCTTTCCAGAAAAAATACCAGATTCGACCTTCTTAGGACCCCCGGTTTTTTTGTTTGGCCGCGTTATCATTCGGGAACGCGGTACGTTATCCATGTGATGGTGCTGCCCAGGTGGATCGGGTGTAGTGTAGTGATTTAGTGTATTATGGTGTGGTCGGCGCCATCGGGGGAGGTCTTGATAGACATCATTTCAAGGTACTTAATCTGGATCTTTGCTTCGTGCTTATGACGTGGCCGCCGAGGACAGATTCAATTGTCCTATTTGAGTCACTTCCTACATGGTGCGCCTTGGCTTTGATAGGCTGAATAGGAAAATAGTTTCTAGGGTAAGTCAGTAAGAGACTGCATTCATTTTAACTTCAATTTTAATATTGTTATGTACTCATTTCGGATTGTTCGAGGCTTAGTTTCAACTACAATAGATTGTTCTCATATTTAGTAGTGTCGTGTTATTGTAGCTACTTCAATATGAAAACATCATAACTTAAGGTTAATGTATATATATCTATATATAGATATATATACCACACACGTTTATACAATGTAAAATATTCACAAACAATAATTGCTTTTCCCTGACGCCAAACACATGCAATTCAAAATATGTTACTACGCATATACATAATAATATTATGTATAGCTAAATACTGTAGAAAGTAAATGTATATAGTCATAGAAAGAAAGTGTAGGTTTTATTATAAACTACGTATAACACGAAGTAAATTTACAGTAGATTTTTCGTGGAACATTCTAGTATACTATCAATAATGTCATATAACATAGGTATTATTGTGTTAGAGTTTTTCTATAACCATGGAATGGTTCGAATCAAATTTTCTAAACTTGATATTTCTTTATAGAGTAAAATAGTTTGTAAGGTCATATAAACGGATATTGAAAAATTTTCAGACTAACACAAAATTATCGAAAATCAAATTTTATTTATAAAAGTTCCTTCCGCGAACTTAACTAATTTAAAAAATACATATGTACTAATTATAAAATTAGAATGGAATCAAATTTTTAAAGTCTATTTAATTTAAAGATCGAAGGAGAGTCGTATCATCGTATCAGAGCTTAAGAGGAGTTTGAAAATATTGTTGCAAGGAAACAACGCCACAGATAAAGACTTCTTATATTTCGATGATGATGATAATTATCATCTATAGTTATATAACAAATTAGATATAATTGTCTACCATACAACCAAAAGTACAAGCTACGAATGGATTAATTTAAAAAATAGTATAGAACAATTATTCTCCTAATAATTTGTATGAGCATGACTATGAGTGGCGTTTCCAAAACACGTGTTTCTTATATTATAACCTCTCTGAGTAACTCAGAAAAGTTGTGAAAACATGCTTTTTATAACCTCGCATCAATAGACAATTTTACAATTTTAATAATAATGCTATTATGAAATGTTATGGGGTGTAATCTAGATATAGGTACTAAACTACAAAAACCAAATACATAATATACATAGGTACTTCACATGTAAATGGCTGTCTTACGGCTGTAGGCTATTTTTTCCAGGCAAACATACGAACAGCACTATTACCAAGAGAGCTTAGCTGCTAAAACTGAAGTTCTTTTAATAATAAAAAATATCAAACTTGATATTAGAAATTAATCATCCATATTATTCTTCACTGTCATAGACTATAAATGACACAGATAATAATCGAAAAAAAACCCGTATCGGGCTCGTAGATATTTTAATGAGCATTATCATCTCCGTTGCCATAGCAACCGTAATCGTAACAGATAAGCTATTCCCGTCAAGGTCAAAGATTGGAAGTCAATCTGCCAAGATACGCGAAACCTTGACCGAACCATCGACAAATGACAATGAGTTTGTAGGAACTACGAAGATATCGTAATACTAGGCTTTAGCTTACAGATTTACTTGCCAAAATTACGACGTTTATTTAAATATTCTTTGGCTTAATAAAAAGTTTTCTGGATGCTTTTAAACAGCGCGATCTAGTTTTACGATATGTAGAGCGTGTTTATGGTAACTAGATAGCGTATATTATTACATAAAGATACAAATTACATATTTATTTTGTAAATACATACTTATAGTACATAGACCCCAGACAAATACATATGAAACACACTACTGAACGAAGCCATCCTCTAATATAATGTTTATTATTTACGTATAATATGGCTTTTTATTGGTAAAACAATTTCGAGAAAAACAAATCCGGTTTAAAAAATCCAGAATTTATCCATTATATAATTTTCAGTTTCAGAGATTGGTCTGAAACTCAAAATAATAACTAACAGCTTGCTTAAAGTGATTTTTTTACGCTGTATATCTTCCTTGCACTTCATGGAATATTCTACATAAAGCTTTATTGAAATTAGTTCAGTTGTTATCGAGTAACACTTAACACTTAACAACACATTTGGCGATTCATTTTTATATTATAGAAGACGCTAGCTGTGTCCCGCGGTTTCACCCGCGTAGTTCCCATTCCCGGGGCAATACCGGGATGTAAGCTATCCTATCTCTACGTAAAAATCTTCTCTAGACTTCCACGAATAAATCAAGACCAAAATTAGCCAAATCGGTAAAAGCGTTGTTGAGTAAAAACTTTACAACGAACTGTAGGATTGATTTTTATACATAACTAGCTGCCCAACGCGACTTCGTTCACGCTGTACCTATCATACCCGAAGCCTATTTTTTTGTGTAAGAACCATCTTCGTACATCCACAAATATTCTAAAAAAAGAATTATGTAAATCGGTTCAGCTGTTATCGAGTTATGCGCTTACCAACACATTTTGCGATTCATTTTTATATAATAGATATAGATACATAATATTTTTGAGGTTGTATCTAGTAACACTACATCTGAAAACATATTCAAAGGTCATCGACCCGGACTCATAGTCTATAAGCTAATTGCGTAATTATATAGTTAGCTTAGTTTTCGTGAAACGCGATCGTAAAATTGCACTGACTCACTTCACGTGATGCTATCGTGAATGCAATACGTAATACGACTATTGTGTACATTGAACTATGTTTGTTTAGTTATTCTTAACATGTCTCATTCCTATTTTTCTAGTTATGTATTAAATAGAAAACACTTCCTCTTGAATCACTCTATCTGATATTAAAAACTGCATGATATTCGGTTGCGAAGTTTTAAAGATTTGAGCATACATAGGGACAGACAGAAGAACTTTGGCTGTATGCTTAGTCTGCTACAGGTAAACGGGATTGGTTTTTGCATAAAGAAAACCGCGTGGCAGGATTAGTATTGGTTGTAATAAATTCTTCTAAACTACCCAAATTAGTATGTACTATAACCCAAGTAGTTCAACCCAAAGTAGTTTGTAGCCTAATACCACCCAGATGTGTTTATGTATCTAAATAAAGCTAATATACATATAAGCAAACGAACGAAAATACTTCAAGCGCATCGAAATATTCAAATATAAATGTATGCAATAACTTAAAGTAATAAAATGTGCAAATGGATATTATTAAACTTAATTCTACTTCAAAAACTTTCTATTCGAAATTTCCGTCGAAATTATTAACCGAGCTTATATTTACTTATATTTTCACGTAAACAAAAAGTCACTCGTAACCAAAAAATGCCATACAAAACGAAACCGTAAAAGGTATAAAACTCTTGCAAACAATAGCGTTGAAAAAAACTTCAATTTTGTTACGGAAAATGAGTCATTAATTAAGGCTTCAGTTCAATGAGTTCCGTGAAACAATAGCCAGTGTATCCATTGTGAAATATTAAATTTCGCATACCGTTACGTGGCGACTACGAGGACCCACAGTTGTATGAGTTCTCTGAACATTTCAATAGGGAAATATCACCCGGATAGAGTATGGGATCAAGTTTTTTTATATGTATAATGTATATATTATTATATCTCTACGGAGAACTCTTTACGTTTATATTGAATCCCGATCTGTGCCGTGTTAATAATCGATATAAAGGGATTATACTTTTAGGTAGAAGTTCTCCAATAACCTATATTAAAGCGATCGATATTATTAATGTAGTTTATATACTAATGTACTAGAACATATAATTAAGATAACACAAAAAAAGAAATTAATGGAAATATAATATTTTAGAATTAATAATATACACGTATACGCATCCGACCTTTTTTTATTCCATGAAGTGGTAGACGAGCTGGACGTCCTCCTGATGGTAAGAGAAACGCCAGCCCGTAACCAATGCAGTGCTTTGCTCCGGAACTTTGCTCCGGGCAGGGCTGCATTACTCTCTCCACTTGATAAGATAGTAGCTAAAAAATCCATCGAATTATCTGTATTCCTCCAAAATTCATTTTTTAATTTACACGCCGATAATGAAACACATACAATAAAACCAACAGTGGATTATATATTTTCATCCGCACTGAATTTCGTGAAATACGGTCGTGTTCATGTAAATTTATTGAATATTATATAACGTTGGAGAAATATAGTATTTCAGGCCATGCTATCTGTAACTCGAGGGCCATTAAACCTAGATTTATGGTCCCCGGCGGGGGTCCAAAGAAAACACAGCTATAACTCTTATTTTACTCATTTCTCTACTTCTAATGTCTGTCCTAATTCGCTATAAATGTTGCCTACTAACCTTACTAGTTGTAGAAAAAACGACTTATTTCTAAGAGAGACTGATTGTATGACTGACTGGTTATATGAGTGTTATAAAATTAGTTATAGATACCAAAAAAATCATATGAATTTGGTCTTTTCTAACTCACGTTAATTAAAGAAAAAGGTAATTTACGGTTTAGAACTAAAATGAATATCTAATAACCACTTTTCTTCGCTTCTTACAACAATATAGCGTTTGGATGGGTTTACATAAGCTTAGTTATATTTTGTTTAAAAATATATAAGCAACATTGTTGTAGTAATTTTCCATGGCTGTTGGATTGACCACTTCCTTTAGAATAGAGTTGTGGTTTCGTACTACTTTTAGAGTCTAAGTTTTACGTCTAAAGTCACTTTAGACGTAAGAAGACAACTGCATGTACAATACAAATCCTACTGAGTAAGATGGTAACATTTTCTTTCAAAACGAGCCAAATTTATTTCGATGTATATTTATAATAAAATTCCTTTTTCCATTTCGCTTGACTTTAGTAAAATTTTATTTTCTGTAAAAAATTTGCAAGTTTAGTAAATACTAAAATACTAGATAAATATCTACCAAGAAATTAACCATTCGAGATAATTAGAGAATAAAAATCGTCTCGAACTCTTATTTTGTGTTACACTACATATAGGTACATAGGACATACTATTACTTAACGTGGAAATTATTCAATAATAAATAAGATCTTAATTACTAACAAGTATTTCATACACTCTTAAAACAATTATATAATAGAAAAATAAATCTTTAATTCGTTTCGTATTTCCAGCGAAAGATACGATCTTTCGTTCAAAGAAACAATCTTATCATACTAAAGATATGCGTCTCAATATATTATAACGAAAACATCTACATTAACATTTTATTTGCCCTCTGACTGGTAACTATATAGTTCTATATAGTCCATACACAACTCGCACTGCAAATA
>DWAJ01002079.1:0-19048 GCA_018238005.1 Eurema mandarina | reverse complement strand
CCCTTATCAGTAATTATCACGGTACAATGTTGACGAAACAATATAGTTTTAAATATATTAGGTAACTAGTTATTGTTTATCGCTAAGGAATCCTTACTTACTTTAATACACGAAATTTATAAATATCTTTCATTGGACAAAACTGGCTTCAGATAGCCCAATCTAGGGAAGACTGGGAATCTGGGATTCTTTTATATATTATATTATATTATATTATATTATATTATATTATATTATATTATATTATATTATATTATATTATATTATATTATATTATATTATATTATATTATATTATATTATATTATATTATATTATAGCATAATTTAATTTGTTAACAAATTTGTATTTAGTATTAACATAACTCTTGTACTGTATTGGAATTAAAGGCTTTTTTATTTATTTTATTATTCAGATTATTTCATTATGATAAAGAACATTTAAAAGATTATATTCAAAAGTGCTTAATTATATCTTTGCTTTATTTTCTTGTTTCATCAAATTTGATTAAAAAGTCGTATTTGTGTAAAAATCTTCACAAACTATATTATATTAATATACATTATACATATAGCATTAATATATTTTGTTTGGCAGACTGTCCACGCAGAACGGCTGAATAGACGAGTAGACTCGATGATAGAAGACGGTCTCATCCAAGAACTGCTGGACTTCCACGAAAGACACAACAGGGAACGAATTCACGATGGAATGTATGTATTCGGTTTTATTTAAATTATATATTTCTTAGCTTCATTGTAATATAAGACACATATTTTTTTAATTTAGTGAATAGATGTTACAGCCTTAAAAAATTATCTCATCCAACTAGAGTAATAAAAATTTATGTGTAAAACTTATATAATTTTTTATCAGGGAAGGTCTAAATTACACATAGCTATACCCCAACATTTATCAATATCGGTTCGGTAAATAAAGAATTTACGCAGTAGAATCTGGCTATCTTTATTTTTTTATAATATTAGTATAGGTATGAGTAGGACAATTGTTGTGCTTACTTTTTTTAATATTTGCTAAAGTAAAGCTTATATATTATACGTTATTTAATTATATAATATTTTATTATGTTCAGCATTTACTGGTTCAGTTTAGGGACACAATGTGTAAGGTTTTTATATAGTGTTGATGTAAAATAATATCAACGTTTCCAAAACTTGGTAATTAATACGAAATTATATAAGATTATCCTTATAACGCAAATAAGAAAGCAAACAAAAATATTTTAATTGGCAACACTCGACCAAATTGAGACTGGCCGTTAAGATAATTCGAAATTTAAAAGAAAACAAAACAAAGATGGCGGCCGGGCAACGTCCTACACCGCATCTGCTGCGGCTCTCTATGCTCTCAAGTTTCATACGTTGTCTATTTTTTATATCACAAACAATTATTTTTAATACTTAATACTTTTTTAAGAGTTTAAAATTAAAGTTTCACTTACTATACATACTTACTTTACAAAACACTTGATCATGTTCAAGGCAGTCTTCGTTTTTTATTGGTTTCAAAAATATAATTTTACAGTTTTTATTAGTGTTGCATCGACTTGAATGTTGGTACTATTGTTTATTACAAGACTAAAAAGCGAATGCGTTGCCAATCTTTGAAATCTGAAACGAAAGAAGTATTTATCAAAGCTTTTATCAGTATATCACGTTATTTAAAAGAATTATAGTATGTATATAAAAGACAGGGTATTTTCTTCCTTTTTATTGAAAACCGAGTTCTTTGATGTACTGTTAAATATCTTAAAGGCTCGAATTTTAAGTCAAGAATTTTTTACATTCTCATAGACTTTCACGTTAATAATATTATTAAGTTTAGTATTGATAAAGTATCAAATCAACGCGCTCTCAGTATATAGTCCCCCGCGGTAGTAACCACAAGGCTTTCTTGTCTCACGCCTGACGCCGATACCCAGGTGTCTTGATTGACAGTCTGTCAATACATCATCAAAACGACCGATTGCTACCGATGTGCCATGTCCATAGACAATAAATAATCAAATACTCTTTGACGAATTGGAATTCGAGTTGCCATGTTGACTTTAATACAAAATATTGAGGCGAGAATTTGGAATCCGATTTTTTTTTTAATTTTATGTCTGTCGCTTGTTTAATCATTTTAGTATTGTTGTATGAAATTACATATTGTAATAAATGAAATGTAGCTTTTTCCGTGCCTGTGTTCGTAAATATTGTGCGTCAACATTATTTTCGTGTGGACAAGCAATATAACTACTGAAATATTTATCATAGCTCAACTAATTATTTAAAACAAATAAACATTAAGTTTCAATAAATGAAATAAGAAAATAGATAATATACTTTAACAGTAAAAGTCGAACATGATTATTCAACTAGGCTACATTATTACCCAAATTAGCTCTTTTGAATACAACAGGATACAAAAGAATTAAAAAAGTTAAACATAAAAAATGTTTACAACGCTAAAAACACGTAAGAGCAAGTGCGTTCTCGTCACCCAAAATGGAATCTTCAAACAAAAAACCGAAGTCATTCATCAAAATGTGTTCACAAAAAACGCCTCCCCGCGACACTAGAACCATGGTTTTTTGCCTCCCATTCACAATTTTGAATTTTTATCGTGTTCGTATTTCTTAACTGGCAAGCATTTTTGTCAGATCTTTCTAGAACTAACGAGAATGTGACGAACTTAGAAACTGTATAGAACTTTTTAAAAGTGGCCAATATAATAAAAAAAAAGTATTTACATTTCCGACTTCAGGATTTAATATTTTTGTTTTCGGTAAATTTGTCGAGGAAGTTATTGTAATGTTTTAATTATTAAGTATGATTACATTTTATTCCATGCTACATTTCCAAAACGAATCAAGATTAACTAATTATTCCCCTATTTCAATTTGATAGTTAAATTTTAAATAGATTGTTTAAAGTATAGCACCCATAACTTCGATATTGATCAAAAGTCGATATTTCATAATAACATCAATCAATCGATACTAGTGTCAATATAGTCGATACTCGATAGCTTTTATGATTTAATATAACACTTGAGAGTAATGAACTCTTATGTAATTCGACAATTAATTGCGTAGTAGAGCTCGCGTAGTTTCGAACATTTATGTTTTTTGTATGCGTAAAGTGGGGCTATTTGTTTTTGTTTAAGAGTGATCATGAGTTGTTTCGTATTGATATAAAATGTGTACTTTATATAAGTTTACATAATTTGAATTTATAAGTATGTGGTGTTTCATCAAATAACGCGTATGAATTACATTAATTTTAATTTAAAGTTTTCTAATAAATATGGTTGTTACTTGAAGCAAAATTTCAAAATGCTGGAGTAGTATAGTAATTTTAAATTCTTGACAGTATTGTAGCTACGATTTTTACGAAATAATGATTTTTTTCAATTTTCAGACCTCCAGACTACACAAAAGGCATATTTCAAACGTTGGGCTTTAAAGAGTTTCACGAATATTTAATTTTACCTGAAGACAAAAAGAATAGTGATGAAGGAAAAAAATTGCTTGAACAAAGCATCGAAAATATGAAGATTGGCACAAGGCGATATGCAAGAAGACAAAATAAAATGGTTCTGAGTAGATTTCTCCAAAACTACAGAAGAGAGGTAAAATTTTGAAAACTATGATGATATAGTTTTAAGCTAGGTAAAAACAATTAAGCGCCATCTGTTGTCGAGTAGCAGAAACAGGAACAGAATTACAGATATACAATCGTAATAATAGATGGCGCTGTGGCTGATTATTATTTGAAAATGTACTATATAGATGTCACTTAAATTAATTTTGTTTCAGGTTCCTCCAATATACGAACTAGATACCACTGACTTAAATAAATGGAATGAAGAAGTAACCGAAAAAGCAATTTCTATCATAGAAAGTTTCATAAAGAATTCGAGTTGTGAACATGAACCAATAAAAGCACAGTTTGATGAAAACAAAATTAATATTAACGGGCATTCGTCCAACTTTTGTGAAGTATGCAATAGACTTATAATAGGTGATAAGGAATATGCAATTCACTTAGAATCTAATAGACATAGGAAGGTTTTAAAGAAAAAAAATGAATTAGCTAAAAAAGAATTGATTAAAGCAAGTGAAACTAAAACTGATTAAGTTGTTTTTCCTTGTGCTTAGACATAGACATTTCTATTTTGACTATCTTCATAAACTTAAGATAATTTTTTCGTTTGTTTGACATGGTTTTTATTAAATAATAAAAATTGACTTTATTCATTCTACTTTATTTTCCCTATATTTACAAACTAAACATACAATTATTTAAATAAAAACATTAGTATTCTGAATCTGTTTCTTTAGGTATCTTAACTTTTGGTGCTCTATAGTCATAGTTTTCAAATTCAGGGTATTCCTTTATAATTTCACAGTAAGCATCACAAATTCTAGAAAATTCTCCATTAGCAATTTGAAATGGGCGAGTAACAGGATCAACATCAGCCATTTTGTACATTTTAAGAGCCATTTCTTCTCTTACATTTTCTGGAAACAAGGTTTGTGCGCCACGCAGTGAATATTTTTGTCTCATTGAAAATATTTGACGAACAACTTTTTCGACAAGCTTGAATGGTTGTCTCATTAATGGTCTCTTTAAAGGTGTAAGTGTAACAACACCTACATCTACATCAGGTTTAGGTAGAAAGGCATCACCAGGTATATCAAATTTGTAATTAATGTTGCACCAACTCTGACACATGACGGACAACCTACATCTTTGCCTATCTAGTATACGGGCGGCCATTCTTTCAGCTACTTCCTTTTGAAATGTTAGTGTCATCCTTGTTCGGCCAAGAGACCAGGGCCCTTCTTGTTTAGAAATCATTTCTAGCCACCTCACTATTAATATTGTTGATACACTGAATGGTAAATTGCCAATTAGATTCACAGGAGGTGGTGAGTCATCCCATTCAGTTTTTACATCATTAGGCATGAAATGTGCAATGTCTGTAGTTAATATATCCCCTGTTATAATGTCTAAATCTAATTTATCTTTACAAGCGTCTGCTAGAAGCTCTAACGATGGTATGAAGCGTGGATCTTTCTCGATCAGAATGATTTTGCGTGGCGCTTGTTTAATTATCGATCTAGTAATACCACCGGGTCCAGGACCGACCTCGCACACTACGTGGTTTTCAATATGCCCAGCTGCTCTAACTATTTTATCTATCAACCTTGGCTCCATAAGAAAATTTTGTGATAGCTCACGCAAAGCACGCAATTTGTATAATCTGATGACATCTTTGATACTCGGTAAGGGTGGCAATCGGATTTGTGTTGCTTGTCTAACTGCAGCCATTATTGCTGGATTTTAGCCGGTTCTTCAAAATCGTCCAAGAATGTCTCCTGTTTCACAGCGAAAATAGAATATAAATAAATACCAAACACTCCCGCACCAATCGTAAACCCAGTTAATCTATTTCGTCTTGACAATTGCTGCAACTTTGTTACTCTTTCACGATTCTTTTGTTCAATAATCTTCATGTAATCTAATTCCGCCTGTTTTAATGCTGGAGATTTTTCACCTGCATCAATTTTTGGCTTGAAATCCCCCATTACGGAATAAATGTTTTGTAATCCTAACCTCAAACGTCTCCAAGATGAACAATAATATAAGATTATAGATAATAAAAATTTTTAATACTAGCAACGATATGACATTTTTCGTTCTTCACTCACTTCTCATGTCTTTGATTTAAGAGTGAACGAATGATTTTATCTAGGAAAAATAAAATGGAGGCCAGAGAGTTTACCAGAGAATGTAAAAAGAAAAAGAAAAATATTAATAAATAATTAATAAAGCAGTTTTGCGATGATGAGAAAAATCCCTCATTATTTTCTAATGATTTTATGATTACATGAAAATATATGATCGATTATTATGATATCCTGCAAATTGTACGATTTGGTATTCTGTTTGCAATGGTTAGTAAATTTTAATGGTCATTCTTATAGTAAAAATAAAATTTTGAATTTGTTAAAATAGCAAATTCATAAAATATGTGAGGACGTTTGTAAAAAAAAATTAGAACCCGCAAGTAAATGAATTGCTCAATGTTAAGCGAATTACAAATTTGGCGGGCTCGGTTCTGACAAATAAGAGTGGACGATGTTAAATTACAGGCGACCAATAAAAATATCATAGATCTGTCCCTTCCTTTGTGTCGAATACAAGAACAGCTGTTCATGACGTTTCCTGACTACGGAAAGCCATGCGCGCTTCTATCTCTTTCTAAACAATACCTCTCGCTCTTACCCGTGTATTTTCTTCGTCAAACTGAAACTGCAATCGCCAATAATTCTCGTCTCGCTTTGTGGATTGCTCGTGCGTTTTGTTACGTTTACGGAACTTTGTGTTTAATTTAATAAATAATGCCGTTTATATCGAAAGACTGGCGGTCGCCTGGTGAAGTGTGGGTGAAAACACAGGAGGGCTGGGAGAAGAAAAAAGTTCTCGAATGCACGGCACAAAGGTGAATGCATTTAGCAAAACAAACTTGCCTTTGTTCGTTTGTTACCGACGCAACTAAGAGCACGATTTCCTATAGTACATATTACTTAATTAACGTAAACTGTCTCGCTTGTAACATTTTCAAAACTAATGCGAATTTTGAATTTAAATCGAAGCTTTTTTTTTTTTGTTTTGCAGATACGCTGCTATATCAAACTTCAATAGCACTGGCGAAAAAGAACAAAAGTGGTTAGTACTAAATGAAAACTGCAATATTTTATAGATCTGTAAACAATACTTAGAATCAGCTGTTGTGTGTTGTCATATTGATTGGAGCAAGCGCGAGTTCGAAAACGTCCTTCAACTTTACCTTACAAGTAATTTTTCCCATAGAATATGCATTAAAATGATATGACGGGTTCTGTGTTCTAAATTTGATTTCAAATATATTATTCTTGAAAAATAACAATACCAAAGATTATATAAAAAAAATAAGAATTTAATATAGATTACCTATTTAGAAATACGTTAAATTATTTAATTTTGCTTAGAAGTAATTTTATTTCTATAAAAGCCGCGCAGAGATCATTTAAAAATAAGAACGTTATATATGTTAAGAATATAATTAGTAATTACATACTTTCGGACTTTTTTTATGTTAAGTCACCTCTTAATCTCTGAATTGTTAAAATTATAATAGTCTAGCTGTGCCCCGCGGTTTTACTTGCGCTAATTCCGTTCCTGGGAGAATACCGGGATATAAAGTATATATAGAAATAAAAAGAATAACAAACATACATCACAAACTTTATGAATATGTAGATCATCAAAATTGTTAGAAATTCTTGCAAAACTGAATTAAAATAAAATCGAAAAGAATACCTAGACAAAAGACTATTGAAAAGCGGTACAAAGCGTTTATAAACTCGAAATTGGTTATCACTGTGGATAGATGGAAAACCCGCATGATTGAGATGAGTTTGCGATAGATAGGTATGAATTTGACGGAATGTAGGTCAGGTCGAACGAATATTGTTGGAAAACCAATTTGTTGCCAAACCACAACGATAGAGAACATTGTTCACAAAAGACCGGGATGAATGAGTGACTATAAAGAACGGTGTGCTGTTGGAAAAGACGTGCAAATATAACAATTAAAACTGATATAGATGGAGTTCGTACTTAATTTTTTAAAATGTAGGAATAGTTATGTTAATCTGTCCTGTATATCATGCTTTTACTAAACAAATTGCTAATACTAACGTATGTACTAAAAAAAATAGTTTGACTCGTAAAAAGACGTGGTCAAAAGTAGAAAGAAAAAATCAAATAAATTTATTAATAATTATCTTGAAATATGAAATACAAATTTGACTTGAAATATGACAGGTTAAAAAACTATTAACAACTGTTCATCACCGAAGTGACACTAGTCTTTTTTCTTATTTTGAAACAACTTTCAACAAGTTTACATTGACTTTTTTAAAAGAGAAAAGCCCCTTGTTACTTATAAACGACTGTGTTTTTAATTAAGGAAGCCGTGGGTTTATAAGCATTTCTTAAAAAAAAAACAAATTAATATTAATTACTTTAATTAAAAAAAAATTCAATCTTATAATTTAAGAAAGATTTTAATTCCCCGCTCGGACACTGTTAATGCCTTTAATCTTACGACAAAAATATATGTGTGTTGTTGTGTAAAAGAAAAGCAAATCCGTAAAGATTTACGTTTTCAAGAAACTGCTCACCAAATCAGGAAATGTGAATCACTCGAATACCTTTGAACACGAAAGGGCCGTTTAAATTTAACTTTGAAGCATCCTGAGCTCATTTTGTTGTTTTCTTAAATTAGGATTACCTACACACTTTTTGTGTTACCATAAACTCTAAAGCTATTTCAAAATTCTATTAGTCCGGTGTCACTTTTTAACCGACTTCAAAAAAGGAGGAGGTTCTCAATTCATCTGTATGTATAATATTTTAGTATAAACAATGTCTGAGCGTAGGACCGGAGAAACGTACCACGAAATTTGTAGGACAATATGTTTGTTAAATAATACAAATATTAACTACCTAAGTAAAAAAAAATAAGTAATAATTTACGATGACCTCGTTATCGATATACATGTTGGAAAAAGGAGACTCTTTGATCAAACCATAGATTTTGTAAGACTAATATTTTTTTCAAATAATTTAGATCATTCTTATTATTCTTAAATCTTGAGATATAACACACAAAAATCAGTTAGTAATTAATATGATGTGTTACTTATGATGTGGACTAATTAATTATTTAAAGTTTTTATATTTGCTCCGGAATTAACGTTTGGTTAATGGTTATTCTATATATTTTAAAGATAGTTGAAGACTTGGGAATGACGTCACGTAAAAGTCATTTTTCGTGGACAAAAAAGGTTGTCTTATAATTATATTGTGACTTATGCATCATTTTTTGAAAAATTATAAGTAACATATTACTTCATGATATAAGAAATGCTAAATTTATAATACTATTCCTTTAAATAGAATCGTAAGCTAAGACCAACAAATCTTAGATTGGAAAGTTCATTGCATACCGTAAGGTATAATTTACTCTATAATTGTAGAAATTTAATTGGCTCGAGTGACTTTTATTTGCTAGTAAGAGTATGCTACTAGCTTGTATCATACTATCCGTGCCCGACGGTTTTGTTCACGTTACCATTCCCTTAAAAATACTGAGTAATTTTAAGGGAATTACTAATATAATAAAGGATCTTTCGTATCAATCCAGGGTCTTATATGTCAAAGTCAAAAGTATCTTTATTCAATTAGGCTACATAAAGTAACACTTGAATCATCATGGTATTACAAAACATTTACCACCGGTTCGGAACGCAGTTTCTACAGAGAAGAACCGGCTAGAGACTCTGATAGTCGCTCTTTTTAAAATAAGAACATACAATTGTAAATATAAACAAAAACTCGACTATTATAATATTTATACATGAAAATGGTCACCGTCCCACGAGCGTTAAGAAATATAATTCCAAGGAGTTTTGTCTTCAATACAATATTCATTTAATGTATAGTACGCCTTATTAATTAGACATTTTTTAACAAGGCTTCTAAACTTGGAATAAGTCAGATCCTTGACGCTCTTAGGAAGCTTATTATAGAATACTATATTCTGCCCCTCTGACTCTTTGTCGAGTTTCAGCCAAATCCATTGAAATTTTTGCGTGTATAAGAAACAAACAAACTTACATGTAACCTTACGAACTATCGCGTTAATGATATAAGTAGGATCTACACATATAAACAAATTTGTTAAATATTTATTTAGACAGATAAATTGCTAGGCTAGCTTTTAAAACTTAATGGTATTTCTTCTTGTGCTATCGAAATTTTTATAATCATAGATTCGTATTTCGTGGCTAAGGAAATAGGTTTGCCACGTCCCCCTAAAGCTAGCCACACCCAATTTAAAAGGTTTATTTTCGTAACAGCTTTCCTAATCGCGGTGAATCTACTAAAAGGGGTGTGGGATTATATGGATAAGACAAATGATTTGTATGGATAAGATTATCTTAATAAAAGCCATTTTGCTAACTTTAATAAGACTAAGCCGGCCGTGTTTTACCGGGGTAGTTTTTTTTTCCTCGTCTATACCGGGATAAAAATTATCCTATGTAGTAATCTAGTATCTAATCTAGCTATATTATATACTTCAGCCAATTCCAATGCTTAGTTGTTACGTGAAAGAACAATTAAAATGCTTACATACATTTTCACAAACTTTAGCTTTTATAATAATTGTAGGATAAGTGTTATAGTAACTCTGTCTGTTATTTTTTCATACCAAAACTACTGAACATATTTTAATAAAATTTGGTACAGACATAGTCTAGATTTTACAAAAAGGCTTATAATCCCCTGAATATGTAGTATGACAGAGTCACCAACAAAACCTGTCATAGAGTCAAGTCATTAAATTTGTAAGAAAACAATTTCAAAATATAAGTAATAATTTAATAACCAGATTTCTTAGATAAGATAAATTTTAACCTACAATTACTTAAATTAAAATCAACGTGTATTTACCGCTTAAATTAATCATGAATAACGTCCGTTTCAATTAATTTGCAAATCGAATTCCGTTTCCCGCGCAAATAGACCGTTACACAACCTTAACCTCATTAGTTATATAGGGCACGTCGATGTCCAATGGCCATTTTTTATCTGCGGAAACTAGATATAGAGGGCCCAAGTTTTTTTTTTGAGGTAAAGAAGGTCTTGCCAGTACAAAAAATAACGATTGCAATTGCATTTAAATTGAGTGTGAGGATCAAAAACACTATTTTAAAAGATACTAAAATACTTAACTCGTGGAAATCTTGATAAATAGGAAAAGATATTTTAAGACATACTTATATTGAGATGGTGTTCAAAATTATAAAAAATGAATATAGAAATGCGTTTTGTTATCGTTCTTTATGTACTCAAGATGTATTTGGACAAAAGAAAAAAATATTCAAACCTTTTTTGTTTTTATTTCGCGATAGGGAAGCACTAGGCCATAGGGGGATGAAGATGTGTTTGCCTAGAATATACCAGTTCACTCTTGCCTTAAAAGAACCCAGAGCTACCCGATGGCTATCCATCGGGGTAGACCCACCCAGGGAGCTCGTTCTACTGTTTTTTGCACTGTTTTGAACGCAAAGCTTAGTTCCTAACTACTTTTTTATACATGGACTTCCGCTTGACCACGGGTCGCCTGATGGTAAACGCCGTCGTGGTCTACGGTGGAGTGCACTTGCCCAGAAAGTTGTTCAACCGACTCTTGAAAACCTCCGAAGTGTATCCATCGGGGAAGAAAAGTTGATCCTTATCTAACTGAGATAAGAAACGTCTTAATAAAAATCGAAAGTATGCAACAGCACGCACCAGCTTAGAACCATGTCAAGTGAGCTCGTTCTATTTTACGAAAATGAACAGCTGAAAATGAAGCCGCAAGCCGAACGAAAGTAAAAGTCGCTTGATACTTGCAAGCGCAGTGAAAGTGCGTTCTGCGTTTGCTTTTGTTAGCTGTAATTACAGCTGAGATAATCTGTGCATTTTTTATCTGTGTCGGTGCGATGACATGTCATCCATTTGTTTACATTTTACACTATGCTCTTTTCGAACTAATATGTACTTAGAAACATCGAAAGAGAGACCTTCTTTATAATAACGGATTTACGGAAAATAGATCCTTAATATATTTTATCGAAATGTGGACTACGATTTGACTTATAAATTACATATTATAAAGTTGCTCCTTGCGGTTTTGCATGCGTTTAACTAAGAACTAAGAATTATATATGTCGCGGAGAGTGACGTTGTAGTAGTTGTAGTGATGCCGAGGTAGTGATAGTTTGCTTCATGAAGGCTCTTTCTAAGGTTCTTAATAAGTAAAACTTCAGAGTATCATAATAACGGTGTATAATCTTGATTACTTGTTATTCAATATCTGATTATTTTCACAATGCACAATTCTTTTTAAGTTTGAATTTAAATATTCTAATAAACCAAGGAGGTTCGACTAATTAACTAATACTGAAATAGTTTTCACTACCTTGATTATTCTTTTCGTCCATGTGCTCCGATATATACGTATAAAAATAAATATAAATAATCAACTGAGATTAATATTTAAAATTTTGAAAGGACTTTTTTAAGCCGATCCACAGGTCCGGACGCTTAATAGCTTCCTACAATTAGAATATTAGATCCACATTATTCATCGGAAACAAACTACGCCGTAATATAGACGATTGAATTTAAATAGATAAGATTATAAATTATATGTCATTCTAACACATAAGTACTTTGTGATAGAAGAAACAACAAATAACAATCATAAAATATTTATCATAATACAATAAGTATAGGTTACTTGTTTTAATTGCTCTTCAATCTATAAACAGACTTTTATTAAGAATACGAACCAAAGAGTATTTATACATAATGAAGACCTTAATAGAAAAACTGTCTGGAAACAAAAGAAGATTCAGTATAAAATGCAGCGACCTAAAATATTTGTTATCTGTGGACTGACACGAGCACGAATTCCCTCCATTCGCTTGACATAGTTTTAAATTTCGAATTAGGACGTTATTGTTAAAAGTCAGCGTGATTTCTGAGAGCGGCCATATTCCATGTATTGGCATTTTGCCAGCCGACCAAAACACCCTTGGTTAAACGATTTCATTCCCGATATAGAACTTGAGATGCGTAGTTTTGGGCTCGCGTTAACTGTCGCGACTGCTAGAACATAAAGCTTTAATGGTTTTCTAAATATTTCCTAATTCAATTTTCGTTGCCAGAATTTTCTTTGTTTTGTTATTGGAATTTGGTACACGGCTGCTTTTATATTTTACATAAATAATTAATAGGTCATTATTTTAAAAAATAAAATTTCCCCCCTTTTTTTGTACAAAAGTGTGGGACTCGTGCGAGTTTCTTACGCCCATTCTTCTCGCCGGGTTAGTTCCTGAACCCGTGGTAGGCAGAAATAAAACATTTTTTTTATTTATTTATTAACATATCTTCACTAATATTTCTAGTGTCTTCACTTCACTATAAGTCTTTATCAGGTTATAGTGGATAATATGACTCTTTCAGATGTATTTTAGGTATATATTATTTTTTATATATAATATTAGAGTTCTTAATAAACGTCTTCAAGTGTGGCGTCGAATGTTGCTTCTAACTAAAGATTACTTAATCCGTTGATGTAAGCTAATTACTTGATTGGAGTTCGCGCTCCGAAAACAATGAGTTATTTAAACTGAGCGAAACTCACAACTTGAGAAACGGAGACACGGAGAAACATCTTTATTATATTAACATAGAATAAAATTAAAACGGTTATGTCAATCCTAATAATATTGTGTTTCGTTGATGTATGTTTGACAGAATACTTGAAAAAGAAAACTTATAAATGTATTATTTCGAATACGTTAGGTAAGCCACAATTACGTAATTAAAGGGAACTCAAACGTTTTTAACCAAACAATTTTACGACGGTCATGATTAAACACGAGGCCATCATACTCTCTCTTTCTTTTACCTTACTTTAAAAAGAGGAAAATATACCTTAATAGACCCTAGTACAGGTTACACACTTTCACAATAATTAGCCTAAATTGCCTTCATTCGACTATTGTCAATTTGAAGCATTATCGTGGCTACTGCGCGTAACGAAAGCCAGTGATTTATACGATAGATGTGGCCAATTTCGTGCTTGTTCTTACAAAATTTCTATTACTATGTATCTGTGTTAGCTATTCGTTATACATATTCCTTATTAATATTATCATTAAAGATTTAGTTCTGTATGAATACGAGTTATTGTTAGGCTTAGTCACTACCATATTTGTTGTTTTTATTTTAAATTCTACGCATAAGTAAAAAGAGGCCTGGAATAACCTGGAAATATACCCGTTACCACCCTATATCATTAATAAAACACAAGCTTTGGACGGCTTAAGTCCTATAAAACTTAAGGCCTTTTTTTAGGCTATCCTAGCCAATGAGAATTTCCCTACTATCCTAAAAGGAACGAAATGGATAACAAAGAAAAGCAATTAGTATTAATAGCCAATGCTTCGCAAATGTTAAAGAGCCAGCGTTCGGAACCTCAAGTGGACTGACTATCGTGCCAGAAGGCGTAAAAATTATCCTTTATGGATCAAAATATCGCTTTACTGCTTTTAGCTTTGGTGTCAACGCATAACACATGATGAAATTATCGTAAAGTATATTATAAAGTGGATTTCGCTGTCAAGAGCCCATCTTCTCTAAACCTCTATAGATACGTTTATGCAGTTCTAATGATGACATAACGATGATTGCAATGTCCTTAGGTGTAATGTATCCGTGACATTCACATGAGCGGTTAGCAGGATTGAAACGGCCTCGTCGTGTTATGTCACATAGTAATACTGTTTTTATAAAATACTGGAGTAGTTCCCGTTCCCGGGGCAATACGGGGATAAAAAGTATCCAATGTTTTAATCCGGGATATCATCTATCTACATACCAAATTTCAACTAAATTGGTCTAGCCATTTTGCCGTGAAAGGAATGGAATATGGATGTCACATGGTAATAGTGCTTTTATATATGTAGTCTGTGCAGTTGAGTTTTCAACTCTTTGTATCTCCATCCATTTCCGTGATAAAGAAAAAGTCTTAGAAAGGCAGACTAAGAGGAAAGATGGGCTGAAAATTATTAATAAAAGTTAATTAAGTGGCCATGAAATCCTCGCCAATTATTGATCCATTCGGAAACCTTTAGGCAGTATTTTTAAAGTACACCTATCACATTATACAATTATTAAACTTATTTACGAAACAAAAGCTGTAATAAATCACTCATACATAAATATTTCATACATTCTAAATACTTCAAACAACAAAGTTATAACCAAATGCATTTCGCAAACACGACCAATTTAGATAGACCTCCGCTGTACATCAACAAAGTGAATGTTTTGATTTTAACAGATCCATACGTTAAGGAAAAATGATTTCTATTCCATTGTATTAGAGTAGAATATAGCTTAACATATTTAATAAATAAACGATGTATATTGTTATGTTCGCTAGCAATGCGGAAGGCCACTGGAAATGGTGACTGTGCATGTTCTATTTTAATGTTCTTGTATTTATATTAATACTAGCGACCCGTCGGATTTGCTCGCATATATAATACATATAAACTTTCCTCTTGAATCACTCCATCTATTAATAAAACCGCATGAGAATCAGTTTCGCAATTTTAAAGATTCATTATATATGAGGACTAGCCGATGCTACCGACTTCGTCCCCGTCGGTTTCTTTTCCATTATTTCTTCGCTCCTATTAGTCGCAGCGTGTTGTTATGAAGCCTTCCTTGGCAAATGGTCTAAGCAATAAAATAATATTTCAATTTGAACCAGTAGTTCCTGAGATTAGCTCGTACAAACAAACAAACAAATAAACTCTTCAGCTTTAATAATTACATTAATATTATACACAATATCATTAATCTCATTTTGTTTCTCTCTTATTCCATTTATTAATATTGTACAATAGAAAATAATCTACTTTGAATCGGAAACTTTGAGTAAAGTCTATGTTAAGTTCCTGTTAATTAATAATATCTACTATGTTTTATATCATTCGTTAGACCACTTCCAAAGGAAGTATTAATAGTTTTAACTAAAAGTTAATTACAGCACGTGTTGTCACGTGTTTTAACTTATAAACTGTCACTTTCACACCGCCATTAGTCGTGTGACGTAAGACATTTGATACCGCGTTATCACGATATAGAAAGTAAATTGGATTTAATTATCTATAATTAATTATTATAAAGCTTTTTTTAATAAGAGCTGAAACACTTTTATATTCTTCCGGAGATTCATTTTCTTTTTTAGTAGAATTAGTTTAGAGTGTTGTGTAATTGGCGTCCTAAAATACTTATTAATAATACTATTATAGTATAAATAATACTATTCTAGTCTAGCGGCCAAATACTCATACGCAAATTAAATTTAAGCACGCCTTAAAACTCTTAATTTTGTCAGAAATGTATAGCGAACTTTCAAATCGAACTCGCTTAAATTGTACTTAAATTTAAGTTGCGTTTTAGTATGCCGGCATTGGTGACTAAAGCATTTTATTAATATTTATATACGATAGGATCATTATAATAATAATAATAAATATTATGAAGAAAAGTCGCGTTTCTCACACCATCTACCATAAATAGAACCGCTGCATCGATTAATTAAATATTTAGTCCATTCTATTCGTCGAGAGTATTATGAAATGTATGTAGAAATATAGATTATAGACGTAAATTAACATATCTATATACAGACAGTGCAGTAAAGACAGACTGAAAAGCGGACGGATGGACAGGAATTTTTTTAATAATAATTAAGTATATAAATGATAATTATTAAAAAAATTATGTCCTCCTGAAGAACTCCTAGCTCCCTTATATATAAAGTCTTACTGAAAATAACAAAAACCGTTTCACCGCTTGTTTTAAACAAACATACACCTTTGCAGTTTCTATTTTGAATCAATCATCTGGTAACGCGGTTATTGACCCCAAGTTTAAACTTATCAAAACAAATCATTGATCTATAAATATATATAGTTTTTGACCTAATTCTATTAACGGTGCATATATCCCTACATACTACAAAACAAAGTAGCTTGTCGCTGTCTGTTTGTTCCTATATTATCTTAAAAACTACACAACGAATTTTGATGAGTTTTTTTAACATATAGTAATGTAAGAGGTGATATTTTCTGTTCATAAGTATAAAATATGCATGCGTAGCGGGGACTTGAATATTGTCGCGGAATAATTTATGAAAGTACCCGCTTAGGACCTTTCCCCGCGGCTCAAAGCCCCAAATCCTCTCAGGATACCCTTGGGCCCTAGAAATATACCATGGGTATCCTAGGACGATGTTCCCACTATAAAAAGCACCTATAGTAAATGAATAAATAAAATAAAGATAAAAAGTGCTAAAAGGTAGCAAGGGTGCTACCCTATTAAACCAATAGCAAATTACAAACAAAATGAACAATTAATAAGAAGAACGTAGCAAAGGGCGACACCTCACTAATGCTATCCTAATGGCGAGCTCTCAGAATAGCGCTGATTTTCAGGTGTCGTATTAAAATATTATAGTTTAATTTTCTATATTTAATTATTTTAAAATCTATTTCATTACAAACCATCATTTTAATTATATGCCACGATGCAAATATTAACCAGGTTAACAGGCAAATTATACCGATAGGCTTACACGCAAACACGTACGCAAAAAACTTATGTAATAATCTTTACTAATAAATATTCTGAAATAATTGTATGTCGGTTTCAATTTAGTTCTATTTAAAAAAAACGGCCGTGTTTTAAATTATGCCTGTATTTGATTTTTTTAAATTAATATCTAGCTAACTAGCCCCGGCTAAGACCTTTCTTTTGAATCACTTTATCTATTTCAAAAACCGCATGAACATCAGTTGCTTAGTTTTAAATATTAAAACATACTTTATGACAGACAGAAAAAGCTAGTTTTATACAATGTATTGATGATGTGTAAGTGGCTTATCTAAGTTAGAAGGACATAATGTTTTTAAAGTCTTGTAAGAAACCTTTTTATGTAAACCTAAATATATAATATGAACAATAGATATAAGGAATAGGCTATAGGATTATTGAATTCTTTCATTTATTAGGAGTGTCTAGCATATGAACGTCTATCAAAATATTTCTTCTTTTTTTAGTTAAGTAGCTACGCTTAACTATATACAAAAGATATTGACCTACAGCCGCATGGGCAATACTTTATTTCATACTACGACCCCTTTAAATTATGTATGACTAATATGAGTACGTACAAAAACACAGCTGTCTGCTTTGAGAAAGCTCTTATGCAAAATCGTATAGATTATCTCTATTTAGACCGTGAGTCACGACGTCAATGAACGCGCGATGCTGACCAGCATAACTTGACCTCTCTTGTTTATTAAATGACATATTATTACTTGCTATATCAAAATTCTATTTGAATGCGAATGTAATTTATCTTTTAGTATTCCGTTTTAATTAATAATTGTTCTTTTTTGACGACCTTTCTTGGTAAGCGATCACCTCTTCTAATAGACAGTTGCAAAAAAGTTTGATAAAATATTTTTTTAACCGATTCAGAAGACAGAGACTCCTCTCCAATTTTTTGTCCAAAGATACATACATTACAGCGAGAAAAAATTTAAAAATTGTCGGGAAAATGTTTAACGGAACGAACTTTGTCAGGATCGCTAGTATTAAAATAAAACTGTATTTATTAAGGACTAGCTGTGCCTGCGACTTCGCCCGCGTAGGAAAGTGACTTTGGGCAGCATTTTTGAAAATGCCTAACGCCAGCACCAACAAACGTTCAGCAATTACAATGTGATTCTTTAAATTGCCATTACTTTTTTATTTATCAACCGATTGACATGAATTAAAGACTAAATGTTAAGTTAAGCTTACCACAATATATCATTGAAAACCCCATCTCGATAGGATAAGCCGTTTCTGAGATTAGCGTGCACAAACAAACAGACAAACAGACAGAAATTCCGACAATCACAGTTTTGGGTTCTATTGCGTTAATAAAGGTCACCTATAATATTTTTTCTCATATATCTTCTATGTACAGACAGCGACTCGTTACGTTTTTATTATATGTATTGATTTACAAAGCAACATTCAAAGGCTATTGTTAAAAGTTTAATTCAATTAGTCGATACATATTCATAATACGCAATTGGTCATTAATATACAATGTATCAACATTAAATTGCACGCGTATAGTTTTTATTGCAATGATTATTTTAGCTCTGTATAAAGGTCTACTGGAGATCTACTAGCATATGTCACTCACATCTGGAGCCAAGCCATTGAGAGACATGGAGAAGCGATTGCCGTCTCTCTAGATATCTCAAAGGCTTTTGACAGGGTCTGGCATGATGGTCT
>DWAJ01002078.1:0-19050 GCA_018238005.1 Eurema mandarina | reverse complement strand
TTTATCAACCGATTGACATGAATTAAACACTAAATGTTAAGTGAAGCCTACCACAATATATCATTGAAACCCCCATCTAGATAGGACAAGCTGTTTCTGAGATTAGCGTGCACAAACAAACAGACAAGCAGACAAAAATTCCAAAAATCATTGTTTTGGGTTCTATTGGGTTAACAAAGGTCTCCTGGTTTTTTCTCATGTATCTTCCATGTACAGACAGGGACTCGTTACGTTTTTATTAAATGTATAGGTATAGATTATTTGAAGACGGCTTGGCGCTGTGGTGGCACAACTTCTTGCGCAAAGGCAAAATATATTTGTAATTTACATTTGTATTTTTTTGGGGTCTGGGTGTTGCTATATATTATATTATGTATTTACAAAACAAAAGTATGTATATATAATTTATTTCGTTATCTAGTTGTCATAACACAAGTTCTGCTTAGCTTGGGATTAGATGACGCTGTTTGTAAATGTCCTCAAATATTTATTTATTTTATTTACTATGTCATCTTATAACTAAATCATAAAATTGCTACCAGTGGCGCCATCTAGTTTACGACATGTATAACTGTCTATTGTACTGACCAATGAGTGCCATCTATGAATAAAACTTTAGTCTATTTCCAACCTCTATCCATGTTTAATAATTAATTGAAATATAAAACCAGTTCTAACAACATAAGTAATATTATATCGGTAAGAAGATCTTGTAAAATATAATATAGTCTTTGGAGTAAGGATAGATTTTTTTCTATTAAACAGCTAAGTTCTCTCCAGGGCAATGGCAGTATTCGTAAGATATTCGACCTCATTCATACGTTAAGCATTAACAACACCCTATAAATTAACCCAAGTGATAATACTTATTCCTTTACCTGAAACAGCGCAATATCATTGTCATGAGCGACCCCCACGTTGTACAGCGGATGTGGCACCACTCGTCGGACCTTCACCTTCTGCCCGTAGTACGCGTGCGAGCGACGCCGGGTGATGCCCAGCTGTATGGTCCAGCCGTTCACGTCTGAATGACTAGCAGAAAATAACATTATAATGTACAGGGAAACAGGTAATCTTCAATCACTAGACCAGGTATTTATTACAAGCAAAGAATTTCATTAAAACTTTAACTTGAATTAATTAGTTCAAAGCTTCTTACGTATATCCCATAACGCAAGGAATGTCAACCCAAGATCAAATTCCTATATAGAATAGCATATGATGTATGTGAGAAAGAAAAAGTATAAAAGAAAAATTGGTAAAAATAGGCTACGTTAATGTTGGAGATAGTCAGTATAAAGATAAAGGACTCTGAGCTGACGGGTGCTTTTTTTTTAAAGATCAGTCTCCAAATTATGCTTCTAAATGAAGAACGAGAACAGTTCTATAGTAAAGTACATCTGGGTTAGCCAACCGCTTCTTTTCAACCCATGCACACTGCAGTATAATGGCATATGTTTCTTAAACTAAGTGGGGACTACTTACTTGCCCACGCAGTGCGAGGCGGTCAGCACCCACTGGTCGGCCACCAGCACCCCGGCGCAGTAGAACACCTCCTCAGGTCCTCCCAGTATCGCAGCCAGGAAGGGCCAGTCTCCGGGAGAAGCCTCAACGCCACCCACTATTCTCTTCCTCACTGGAGGTAGAGTACGACGCTTGCCACATTCTGAGAAGACCATAGTTTATTGAACACCTTTGTTCTTTCTCCATTTTATTTCTTTACTCATATTATAATTGCCAAAAATTTGGAGTATGTATGGATATTCGTAATACATTTACGATAAATCTACTAAATGGAAATGAATTATTAGAATAATAATGCTTATATGTCATCAGAATAACAGATAAACTATTATATAAAAATGTAAAATGTGAAATGAAAATATATTTTAAATCATAAATAAACATTGAAAAATTATTACATACAAAAAAAATCTAAATTAAAACAGAACTTAAAGCACATCTGTTTCATAATAAAAGAGATTAATTGAGCTCTACGCAATTTATTATAAGTAATAATTACCATCGTAAAAGTTAATTCTTAAGCAAAATCATGCAGAAAACAACGATACGTATTCGCTGAGGCTTAGTTTAAAACTTGTGCTGAAAATGTATAGTCATTTCAGTGAACACTTAGTGAGGATTGGAAACAATATAATAAATCCAAGTTATTCTCGTTAGGGGCTGACTCGGCACAATTGCGGGAATTTAAAATCATCGTCGTAATAACCTTTGTCTGTCCCACCTTGACGGCCGGTGGTTTCTCAAAATGAAATTTAAGCGAAACTCCTGTTAGGGTAAACAATGAGACCGATTTAAGATACAGGCGATCGGCGATTATATCATTTAATTGTAGAAATTAGAATTCAAAGTATGCATTGAAATTTAGAGCAAAAACAAAAGACAAACTTAATAAGCATTTTCACATTAGATTGAAAACTAATTAATTATAAATATGTGAGACGAGATAGTCATGGCGTAACAAAGGGGTTTACCAAAGAGTTACAATAAAGTGGGTTAAAAAAAATGGTACCATGCACATAGAAGCATGGTAATTCCAATTCTTCCTTTCTATATTTTTTTGGTATATCACTTTCGGTATTACAATTCTGACCCCTATAATAGAATTAATAATGATCATGATGACATTTATTTGAAGCAACATATTATATAGAATTTAAACACGTAACTAACATAAGCTAACTTTGCAACTGCCAGTCAGTGGAACGATTAAATTAGGGTTGAACTTTATATTAAGGCTATGAAACTAAACCAGGAAAATAAAAAAGCTAAAAAAGTACCGAAAGTTATATACTCTGAGAGTTCCTCACTTATCCCATAGAACGCAAAACCATTATAGAAGATAATTAAAGTTTTTTGCCTCTCGGCGAGCTAACAATTAAGAAAAACAGATTACAACGTAGTTTCTTTGTCTTTGAATTATGTTTATTGTACGAAGAAATTTATTTACGACGAAATTAAGATGCTCCCGATTTCTAAGGGTCGCATTTAAATATTTTAAATTTCCATTTTAGAGTCTACTGAATATAAACTTTAAATATTTGAATTAAAAAGAAATTATGTTTCAGAGGAACAATCATAATATGTATATCTTCTAACTATAAATTCGGTTAAAATCGTTAATGTTGTGTAAATATATACTGAAAAGAATAATATAATAAGTTATTAAATGTATAATTTAATTACTTGTAATGCCTGTGACTTTTTCATCCATTTCTGACACCGCTTTAAATAAAAATGCATTTCAAATGTAGGTAATGTTATTAAAAGGGATTTCAAATTCCGATGACATTTGTACATTTTATGAAATCTTCTATGCTTGTATGTAGTCAAATATTCTATTTTTAAAAATATGTTTTTTTATTTCTCGCCACGCGCTTGTTTTTTATTTTCAGCCAGCGCAAAACTTACATTTTTTTATCAGTCAAAGTAAGTGGCCAGTACTCAAAAATTTAAAAAAATATGTTTGTTTTTTTATTTTCCGGTGTGATAATATTACTGGCCAGCTTTTTTTGAAATTTATTCTAGGTACCTATTTAAATCAGTCCTTTATCATTCCAATTAAGGTTCGAAATCAAAAGTAAGAGTCATATTAGAAATCCAATTAAAATATAAAACAATTAGTTTGTGCATTAAAATATTCTTTATGCCATTATAAAAAATCTACATGTCCTGACTATTAAACCCAAAACCCTTCAAAGTTTGCGCGATAGTTACTCCCAGCTGTATACAGAAGCCGTAAAATGTAGCCTGTAATAAAATTACATAATCCTAAATATCCAACACATCTGTTAGTTTCCTATAAAAACTTATATTTATAGTTAGCAATCTATCTATCTGGTGAAGGGAATCTAGAAATTTCTGAACGCATCCTATCATTAGAGTCTTATATATCAGTGATCGGTATTTTAAACCTCTCCCTAGAAGTTGTTGCAGTAAAAAGTACAAATTTTCTCCACCGTTCTATACAAGTAATTTTAACGTACATTCAACAACAACTGTTCCTTAAAACAAGAACAGAAATAACACTATTTTAATGTACAGTCAAATATCAAGGTTGTCATCAACCATGTGTTCATACACATTCAACATTTCAAAACTTCTTTTTGATAGATTTTATAGAGAATAACTCTGTTGACATTACCCTTTCTAGAAAAAGACTTGTTTTTCAAACCCATATAAACCTACAAGACCAGTTTCACTCCAATAAAAACCTCAACAAGCAAACCATTAAACCCTGCACTCTTTACGCCATTAGACGGCGATCCTTTTTCCCTCCCGCAGATAACAAAGAACCCCTTCTTACGTGGACAATGAAAGATTACTTCAACACAACGGTGACGTAATATATTTGCGACGTGCTCTTGCAACCGACGATACGATCTTTTAATCTAGTGTTTAGGTCAGCGCTATTATTTACCAGCGTTTTTATTTGTTACTTTATAATCGAATGGAAGTTAAATTTTTGGATAGCGTATATTTAAAATATTACAGACAAGCTGTATTGTATCTTTCGTATGCATGAAAATTTACTCACACAAGTAAAAGAAAGTAATAGTAATTTAATATTAGAAACATTTTTTGGGAGTTCAACTTTGGCATTACGAATTGTTTATTTATTAAAGCTGTGATTGAATTAGTTCGCACAGTTGTTTTAAAAGTCACGCACACCACACACGTTATGTTTGTACTTAAAAACCATAATTTCAAATAAACGTAGAAAAAAGCCTTCATTTTTTTAAATAATAGGGGGCAAAAAAGCAAGCGCGTCACCTGATGTTAAGTGATCAGCGCCGCCCATGAGCACTCGCATTGTCACGAGTGTGTTGCCGGCCTTTTATTTTTTTTTATTTCATAATAACAATAATTCAATTAAAGAAAAATAGGCTAAAATGAAATAGCTATACATTGCTAGTCCGCAAGCGAAACGTCGTCACATGTAAAGGACACGGCGTAATGAATTGTACAATATTCCAGGTCGGGTAATTTATACAACCTGTCTAACCGTCTCCGGGAATTTAATAAAATTCGACATTTGTTCACATTCTGACGGCTCAATATTAGTTGGGAATACCGAAGTTCCCGAACTTATAATGTGATTCGAGTTTAATGATATAACGTCTATTGATATTTTGATCCGTTAAATTGAGTCAATTAATTCGTAGTTTACTTTGATAGTTAGTTGGGCTGTATGTTTGTTGGGAGTTAGGATTGGAAGGCAATTTGGAGTTTATTATATTTGATACTGTTCTAAAGTACGTCATACTTTTGTATGAATTCATTTTGGTTCTATCTAACATCATGTGTGTTAAGGAGGAGCTATTGACGGATAAAATTTATTATAGGAATTGGGAAATTATTTTTTTATGAAGACGGATGATTGGATAGGCAAGGTCATCCTTTTAAATAAAATAGGTCAAAAATTTTGACAAGAATTGTGACCAGGAAAAACCATTAATTAACTACATAAAAAAGACAAAAAGTAAAAATATAATTAATACACCAACTATCGTTATTTTATTTTTATGACAGAAAGAAATAAAAGCATACCACTACTTTTTACTATCAATCAACGAAAATGTTTCCCAAAGCGAAAATATTTCAGCCATAAGAAATACAGTTTTCGCATTCGTCCAGCGGTCGTAAATCACAATCGACTCCGTCCCGACATACTTGCGACATTTTTATTTGCTCTCGTAAAGAACACGAGACGGGACCGATACGACAACTAAATCGCCACCTGTAATGGGCCTCGTTACAGGTGTGCTCGCCAAATCTAACCCCTTTTTGCAAAGCAATAAAGCCTTTTCTTATCTGCAGTTGAAATTGAATATTTATGGGCACTGAGGAACGCCGTTAGCCGCTGTAATGGTTAATTAGGATTTTTCATTTATGAAATAGGTTTTCTAAATACCACAGTAAGATTTTATTAAACTATTTAAATTTTCTAATGCGACATATTGTTTACATACCAATAAAATATCCTTTTTTCTGTTTATTTTTAAGTGGAAAAAACCATTAAAACAAAGATAGTAAGAAATATTAAGATAGCACGTTTCTAAAGCGTTAATTGTCTTTACCCCTTTAAAAAAGTATTCTTTAACAGATAAAATAATAAAATAATATTACAAGTTGAACCTCATTAAAAATTCAGAGTACCGGATAGCACGTACACTCGACGTGAAATTTTCGACACTAATTTCAAACGACAACTACTGAAGCGGACAGCTTTTTACTTTCAACGAATAAAACTAAATCCACAGCGAGTTTTAAGCTTCACGTTAATATAAAAGTTAATTCACCCTTTACGGCATTTATTTTTAATAGTTGTGTGCATTACTAGTTAGTATTCAAAGACCAGGTTTTTAAGTAACTTTTAAATTACATTTCCAAAGCAAAAGTTAAATTGAAGCTAGCTTTAATTATTAAAAATACGTGTTAAAAGCCGTTCGTGACATTTTTACACTCTTTCTCCCTGTCCCTTTCTTTCTCTCTCTCCCTCTGTCATGTGCAATAAAAATATATTTAGAAACGACAACTCACATTCAAGGCTACTAAGCCTAGGTGTGTTCCGCGGTATTACTAGCATGAAACACATTCCACATTTTTAAATCTCTATCAAGCCAATTGTATAGCTTTTTATTAGTTTCAGAACTTCAAACTAAATTCAGTTAAACCCAACAATACCTTCAAAAAGTCACAAACCCAAAGTATCCCCTTTTAATGTAATATTGATATACGAACTGGCCCGATAGCCCCTCCCCTCTCTCCCCACCTCACCCTGGACCCCACCCCCCCTGGACTCCTTCCCCCCGATTCAACTTCGTTAACATAAGTACAATCAAGCTCAAATACTTCCGTCCGATGTAATTCGTTACACTCGGATTTGATTTATGACGGCAACGACAACAATACTCCTAATTAGGAAAGTTGAAATTTTCATTTTGAGTCGACGGTTGTAACTCACGGACGGCTGCTGATTACAATATTTATATATAAACCGCTTTCTTGAGATTTCTTTTATCCTTTAGCGTATTCTTTTTAAAATGATATAAATTTTAAAGGTTTCTATAACTATCGATAAATTATACTAATCCATACTAATACTATAAATGCGAAAGTAACTCTGTCTGTCTGCCAGTCTGTCTTTCCATCACGCTACAACTAATGAACCGATTAGAACGAAATTTGGTACACAGATGGTCTAGACTCTAGAGCCTGAGAAAGAACATAACAGAAGAGAAGAGAAAGAACAGGCTACTTTTTACTGGAAAAAAGAAAAACGGACGAGAGGTCAAAGTTTATATGAAAGTCCACACGGACGGAGTCGCGGGCAACAGCTAGTCTTATATAAATGAATAATCAATCAGAAATCTATATAAAATGTTCAGACGAAGGACTATTTCATAAAAAATGCGTTTACAATTCCAAGGTAGATAATATTTTATATCGTACATTGTAATTCCGTAACATAGGCTACTTCTTTCAGTATTGACGTCAGAGTCTTATAAAAGTATTTGATGAGCAAGCATAGTATTCGTTCTTATTATTGTTGTGATATAAGCCTTTGTAAGCCCTAACAATATATTCTGAGAAAACGCTGATATTTTCAATAATTATTGTAGCTGAATTGATGACCTTTAAGAAGAATAGGAAAGGGTATTTTTAGACCTCTCTTAGTAATGGTTTTGAAGATTTTTGAAGATGTATTGAAAGTATTTTGTATTGGGTTGTTCTGAAAGCTTCTAGAAGATGCTTATATATTATTTTTAATAAGAGGCGGCGAACGTTAAGTAAAAGTACTCACAGTACAGAGAGTGTACTATTTAAGACATCGTTTTCTATGTTTATGTCGTTATTACCCACGAGGAAATGATCTGATTGTATATGGAATTAAAATTACAGTTTGCGTAACCATATTTAACCATTTATAAGATTAAACTTACAACTCTTGAGCTGGTAGTCCCTTAATTATCGGTCCATTGTAAGTAAAGCCAAAAGTGTACATATTTATTTAAAAAACATTATTTTACCCGACGACACGCACACAAGCCCATCAATAATGTTGCTGCTGTAAAAAAATACACTATAAATGTGGAAAAAATGAAATCTACACCAATAAACCACCCCTAAAAAGCCCTTTAGTTTCCGAGTTCCAAGCGCTATAATATTATCGAAAAATACTGTATAAAAACATTTTACCGCGTTTACGTTTATATGACACTAAAAAGTCCCACAAAAACACTAACCACTACCTGTCACGTATTAAAACGTCAATATTTTTCATTAACTAAACCTTCAATGGACGTGTCCGTGGGCGTCGCTTATCGCTAGAAATGGCTTGTCAGCAAAAATAACAGGTTCAAATATCAACATCGGTGGACAGTTTCGTTACGCGACGCCGACTCCATTCGGCTCGGATTGTTTTTATTGGCTTAACACATTACGGTCCGGGGAAAATGGAAAATCACCTTTCGATATTCGATTTTAACGGGACGCGATTGGTATTGGCTTTACGTTTACACGTTGCGTATTAAATTACTTTTTATGCTATGATGAACGCAATATTTTGTCGCTTTTAACTGGGCAGGAAAGTCGACTGTCGGTAACCACTAATTTCTACCTAATTATTAAGCCTACGGATAGAATATTAGCGAATGCGTTGGTTTACTTTATTTAGGGAAAGTGTAATAACAAAGATGGGGATACAGTGGAAGAGGAAAAACTTTATTTATAGTCCTTTCTTCTATCTGTCCACGTATGCTTCAATCCTAAACCTACGCAATCAATTTTCATGCAATTTTTTTAATCAGATAGGGTCATTCAAGGAAGGTTTACGTTATTACATTCGGGTAAAACCGCAGGGCGCGGATTGACATATTTTTTTGAAATGCTATAGGCTCGGCGTTGACCGCAGACCCTCTAATGATGCGATGACTCAGCGGTCTACGTTGAAACGCACATAAGGGTCCTATTCCATCGATCTGAGTAAACACATTAACCCATCTAGTGAGACAAAATTATCCTTCAATGTCAAACTAACTGCAAATTTAAGTACAAAAAAAATACAAAACAAACGCGACTATCATTTGGCGAGTTTATGAATTTCGCAAATACTTAAATACCACAATGTCCAGACGGTTCAAAGGTTTAATTCCAACCGAGATTGTTCTAATGTCGGCTATTTGAAAAACACGTGAGTCGAGTTCGTACATAATTTGGAGTGTACATTCCTGTCTTTAATAAAACGCCGGCGGTCGCGGTGGCCACTCACCTTTAGGGCTGCTTACATTGTATATTGGAGTTTTTAGGAGCAATGAACTTCTTAACAAAACTTATAGTGTATGTGTAGTTCTAAATCGCGCTTATGATATTTGTTTGCGACTTAGCATATACAACTTATCGATATCGAACCATTGGGGCCTAATGGTCGACCAGTCAAGATCCTCCCTTTGGTTCAGATGAAGGTTACATCCTTCCTTCCTCCTCGTGTGTATCGTCTGTTAAGGCATTTTTAGATCCCTTGAATATTCCGATCTTTATATAACTTAAATGACTACTCCACTTTTAAGATCAAATGATATAAAAGTCATACTTTTTAGGCTTCCTTTTTAATTATTACATGCTGCAAAAGCGGTCGGATCAGTTCGTGGAAAATTTGAGGTCCGATTTTTTTTTAATTTATACACATATTATATAAAGCAAAGACGGGTTTGATGTAACACTTATAACTCGAGATCGGCTAGATCAATTTTCATGATTTTTGGTTCGTTGGATTTGTCCCCGCCCCGAATAGCAGAATACATCTTAAAAATAATGAAAACTTTATAAAGGGGGAGGGAGGGGGGCTATAAGTTTATATGAAAGTCCACGCGGACGGAGTCGAGGGCAAGAGCTAGTAACAAATATCCAAGAACACTACTACTAGCAGAACTAATTAGACGAAAATATGCTAGAAGTGCTCTTGGAAGGCTTTAAGCCTTAAAGGATTTTCATAGATAATTTCTTAGAATTAATATAAAACTATAATTTTTTTTTTTTTGACAAGCAACCCTATTCACTTTACTTATTCGACCTTAGATTTTATGATTAGATTTGCAAACTGCGTTAGCGTTATTAGCTCAGTATTTTGAAATGAGAGTTTATTTTTAAATATTTTAATATTAGTGTCTAACATTATAAGGTTCCTATTGTTTTTAACATAATATTAGTTGTAGGGTTGTCATTTAGTAGCGTTATTGTATTAAGCATGACTTTTAAATACAGTAAGTTATATTTTTATAGTTTTCAAAAATATACAGACTTTACCATGAAGAAAATAAATCGCATTTTTTAAAATAATCACACGATTCCAGACACAATCAGTCACAGGGCATGAATTTAAAGTACGAAATAAATATTCCGAGTTGTTATGACGTCACGGCCGCCATGTTGGCATTAAAAATGTCCAATCACACGCGCCACCGACGATCTCGGATCCGATGTTATTACCGAAGCTCTGTGCAGACCGCTTCTTATTATAAACTACTTTTATTAATATGGAGAACGTTATAATTTCAAAAATAAATAGAGTAAATTCGTTGAAGAGGTAGGGAGTGTTACATTACGTTTAAAGAATTTTTGATGACGAACAAATCACTGTTTTAATATATATGAAGGCACGAGAGGGGGGAGGGTCAAAAACATTTATTATCTAAGATAATAACATTCATCTGATCCATGAAGTGAAGTCCGAACATCCATCAACCGAAATCAGTTAAAAACGTCATGGTTTAAGTATGGACAAAAGTGATCACTATTTTTTTATTTGTGAGTTTATGAACCTACTGATTTACCAAAGCGGTAACTAGATGTCCTTGCAGTAAGAATCACCATCATGATCGAGCAAACAACTTGTACAGGAGTTTCAACTTAAACTAATAGATAAAGTCTCACCATAATTATTGCAGACCAGGTGTATCTTCTTCGAGTCATGTCTGCAGTCCTTCAGCTCTCGGAGCAGTCCACCCTCGCTCCTCTGGAAGGCTCGGTACGAGTGGGCTACTCCGTGCATGATAGAACCTTGGCCGAGGAGCGCGCTGGTGGGCCCCTGGTGAGTACGACCAGCTCGAGGTGCTCCTCCGATTGTCCGGCTCTTATTTACCGTCCTGATAGACACGTTTATTGATGTTGATAATGATTTTTATAACACTCAAGTGTAAAAAAACTGGCATTTTTTTTCCAGATCTTTACGTAACAATTACTTTAACCAATATTGATGAGTTATAATATTTAAACATAAGTTTGGTTTTAGTAGGTAGCTGGTAGTTGAATCCTATAAAGTTATTTCATTAAAAAAAAATCATGACTTTTGTTCACTTGGTCCAAGGGAAAAATAGGCATTTTAAAATCTATTCTACGTATTTTACTAACGTGTAGCCAAGCATAGAACAGATCTCAGCGGCAGTGTCAGGGTCTAGCGGCGCGGCGGCGAGGCAGGCGGGGAACCAGGACTGGTTGGCCGCTCGGTACACCTGCACCTCGCCCGCGCCTACGTCACCATTCGAGTCACTCAGACGTACTGAGGGGAAAAATAGTTTAAAGGTTAGTTAAGTACTGGCAGTATATTTTCATGGGATTGATAGTCTCAAGCCTGTTAGGCAGAGTTTTTGCTGACACGCTTACGGCGCTGATTGTTACAGTTATGGCTGAGATTGCCACAGGCAGCCAAATCACAAAAATTCGCATAGAGTAGTTTTTTATGGAAAGAGAAACATCAGCCCATATCCAATATTGTGCTACTGAGAGCTGTGCTCTAAAGACAAACTCTTATTGACTATATCACTGAATGGTGCAGCGCCGATTGCCGCAGTACACTTCCCGAGAGCGCTTGAACGACCAGCAGGCAAACAAAACACACTCACAGCAGTTCCTCTCATCCTGCCCCCAAGGGCAGTCGACCTTCCCGTCGCACAGGTGTGCCTGGGTGATGCAGCGCCGGTTGCCGCAGTGCACGTCGCCCGGCCGCTTGCACACGCGGCAGTTGAGCTCGTCGGAGCGGTCGGCGCAGTCCACGTGCCCGTCGCAGCGCCAGTCGTTCGGGATGCAGCGGTTTGTGTCGCATTGGAACCCGGATTGACACACTGACAAAGACACCAAGCTTTATATTTTGTTTTGTAAGACTGTATGTATCTGTCATCTAAATCTATTAAATTTAAAATACAATTATTTTAACATACATTTTTGTTTCACGAATACGAAACACGACATTGAACGGTAAAGTTCTAAAATAAAAGTTATAAAAGGAGTTTCACTATTGAAACTTTCTATAAAGTGTGAAGTCGAAGAAAATTTTCCAACGCGACATTCCGTCTGTAAGGTCATGAACGACAAGTCTAAATATATGAGCCAATCGCATAAAGTCAGAGTCAAACATAATATCTTCATTCAACTAGGCTACATAGTAACACTTGAATCGTCATGGTTCTGCAAAACATTTTACCACTGCACCGGTTCTGAAGACAATTTCTTCAGGGAAGAACCGGCAAGAAACTGATAGTTGCTCTTTTAAAATAAAAAGTAACAATTGTAATTCTTAATATACAAAGCAACTCAACTGTTACAGTATTAATTCATCAAAGGGTCACTTTCTTGCGAGAATTAAGAAATATCATTCCAATGTATAATTACAATCATAAAAATCGTTACGAATGGAAAAATAAAATAAAAACATATCGACAGTGGGTACGCTAAACTCCGTAATGGCTCCGAGAGTTGGTCGCTGGTGATTAATCGATCGCGATGGCTATCTCATCCGTCCATTTTCACCAAAAAGCCTGTTAGGATCGAAGGTTTTATCTTCAATACCATTTTAACTTACATTTCTTTTGTTGGCGTTTCAATACGAGACTACGGAATGAGTTAGGTTATTTGATTTTAGGTAAATTAAACTGTTATTTAGAAATGGAAGAATTAACAGACATGATAAAATGCGTTATACTTATAGAATGTAGGATGCGATATTCTTAGAATTACACACTAATTACTGTTCGGGTACACGATTGTGCACTTAGGAAAAATGGTAAAAACGAGAGGGCAGTAGATAGCGGAAAAGGACAGTATAAGTCAATTATTATTTCACAGTAAACTTATTTATCATAACATATTCGTACGTTTAACACAAACATTACACCAAGGGTTCAACTGGCTTAAACCACTGGATGTGTGTCTTTCTTGGGTCTGAGTGTTGCTATGTATTAAATGTATGAATAATCTATCCTTTATCTTAAGCTTCTTCAAGTTCTGATGGTTATAAACCGTTCGCTATATCACTCTACCAAACCGCAAAAGAAGTGTTCTAGAATATTCCAATATTCCTTACCAGGCTTAGCTGCTCTCAGCTTGGCTTCCTTCACCTCCTTGTTGCCGAGGCATACGTCGGTGTCTGTCGACTCGGGGAAGATGTCGCACTGCAGGTAGTCCGGCATCGAGAGCCCGAATACTTCGAGGAAGAAGCCGCAACGCCTCATCGTTTCTGTGACGTAAAAAATTTCAAAATATTGAATTGGTATTAGGTACTACCTTATATATAAAAACGAATCGAAATGTTTTGGTATTCTTTTTTTTTTTAATATTTATCGAAGTATTTGCAAGAACGAAAGGTAAGACATACTGTTATAAAACATCACAAACATTAAAACAAGACACAAGACAATTTACAACTAAATATTTAAATAACAGAAACATTGTACCCTATAGTTACCTTGACACAAACTCCTGCAAGGCCGCACCATATGCCCCAAAGGCCCGCACTTGGGCACAAACAAGGAACACAGGAACAACGCAGTCAGCTCATAACACCTTACGTCCACCACTGCGTCGTAGATCTCGAGATCCTGGTAAATAAAGTAGACCAAATTGTCTATTTTGAAATGGCTTCACTTTGTTCATGTTGCGTTTCTAGATGCTATTGTTCTATCACTATAAACATAATTACGGTTCAAGTATCCTCATATCAGGACGTGGTGTCTTAATTAAACTAGCGGGAAATTAAGGTATATCCGGAGTAGACACGAGCGTGTCTCATGTTCCATACATCTCATAAATAACCCGTAGTAGGCGGCGTGGCGTCAAACTATTGTTATCTAACTAAGATTGATACCATCTCGGGAGCTGCGCGTGTAGGAATTTATCGCGACTTTCGGCTTATTTTATATATTTTGTTACTAGCGACCCACCCCATCTTCACTCGCATATATTACACATATAAACCATCGTTTTGAATCACGCATCTATTAAAAAAAACTGTATGAGATTCGGTTGAGTTGTTTTAAAGATTTAAGTATACATACAGAGAAAGCGACTTTGTTCTATACTATGTAGTGATATCTTCACTTAGTGATTATTATCAAACTTATTTTTCTTTTACGATCCTCTTTGAACAACAATTATTTTTAGCACCCCCATTTATGAATGTATTACATGTTAAGAATTTTATTTTTTATAAGATCACACATGGTAGAAACGCCCCTATGTTTTCGCTCACTGAGAGAAAGACTGCAGTTAACTTTATTTCTAGAGACTCTATTAAGGTAAAAACATTGCAAATAATAACTATTTTAGTACTTCTAATCCTATTTGCTGTAAAATTAGCTGTGAGAATTTAGTACAAAAAAAATCCTTCCTTCAATCAAAAAACTCTCGTCAAGTTAAGACATCTATTTTCATAATAAATACGACCAACAAATATACACTTCATGCACACATTTATACCATTCCGATTTTCCCCGTCAGTTTTGCTGTAAAGTGTAAAACCCAGCTTGGTATCGATATTCAGGACGTTTATTGAATGTAACCAGTGGAAAATAAATTTGTCGAAATATCTGAAAATATTTTCTATAAATAGACATTTTGTATCGAGAACGTTCTGAATCTCGAATGTATTTGACAGGTGGTCGCCGGATATCCGTTTCATCTGACGTGAAGAAACTGTGTATGTGTGTTGTACAAATAATATGTATTTCCGTGTTTTTTTAATAGCATCAAATTGTTTTAATGAAAATAAATATTATCCTTTGTAGGCACTTTTTGATCGATATTTAAGAAACAAAACACGTCATTCGATTCACGAAATTAGGTTTCTAAAAAAATATAAAATTTACAAACCTAGACTCGCCTCGTGTACTCAAACAAAACATTACATGTATCTGTAATATTATATAAAGAGAAATAGTTTAATTGTTTCAATTGAATAGGCTCCAAAAGTACTGGACAGTTGGAAATTTCGGAATAGTCTTGAGCTAGGGGCAACTTTTATTACAAAAAAGGCTTGAATACGTGAAAATAAAGTTTGTAAGGGGATTTTCAATTATGTTGTTGAGATTTGTAGGCTCTATTATTCGTGATATGCTAAAAATAATTAAATTTAAAGACTTTTCTATTTAATAACCGTGCGAAGCTGGGGTAATTTAATATATACCTATTTTTAAACCAAAATATTTTATATTCAAGTCAATCATCAAATTACTTTAAGAGATCAGCGCACACAAACAAACTGCAAATGTTCAGCTTTTAATTTTACGTTAAAAATTACGTTAAAAAGATTCGTAAACAAAACCATTATCAACGAGATACATTATATTTAGCAACAACAAAATTATGTATTGACATGTTTCAATGTAATATCAAGAGTCCTTCGACGTGTAGATAATTGACGAGTCAGCTAAGCGGATTTAGGGCCTCGAATGGCTTCAGGAGCAATTAATTTGTGTATTTAACTACCCCCCTCTCCCCTCTCCTCTACACTCCCCCCTTCCCCTGCTAATCGTCCATCGCGGTGTCAGGTCACGATCCGGTCACGTAACGATTAAATATTTTTGGTAATGATCACCTATAATTTTATTGTGATTGGAATTTTTTCGTGTTGTATGTCAAAATTTTTTTATAGATATAAATATTTTTACTATTAATTTTTATTCCGATACTGCCGCGGGAACGAAAACTCTATCGGTAAAACTGTAGGGAGTAGTTAGTGTACTTTAAAGGAGCTTTATTTGATAATTCAATTGTCATCCTTTTCCTCAAATATTGAAAAAATATTACTCAATAAAGAATTTATCTACTATCGAATCTTCTTAAAAAATGTCGAAAAGATTACGACATTGTTATCAATAAAACCTTAACAAAGAGAAATGGCTACTCAATTTGAATTTTCTAGAAAAATCCAAATCGTTTCGTAATCGAGGCGATCTCTGCAAAAAAGGAGCTTGTATTTATTTTCTCAAGCTGTGCTCTAATTAAGCGTTTAATTACGCCGTAAACAAGCTGTTTATGCCTTCTGGAAATGCTTCATTAGGTTTATGAGACGTTAATTAATATTCGTTTAATGTAGTTCTGTTCATGAATACTTGCGCTGTCAGATAGACTTTAGTCCATTGAAGTGTTACATGAGCTTTGCATTTTTTAGAGTACGCAATTTTATTTTTGGGACATGTGGGAGAGGTTAATAGAAGCTTAACTTGAAGTTTGTGGGGTCGCTACCCTTGCCATTCGGCCGCCATTTTGAAAAACACTTTTTTCGCGATATCTCGGAAACTATGCGTCTTACAAAAATATTGTTAGGACGTAATTTGTAGCAAATTATTTTGCCTACAAATATGTTATTTTGACTTTTTGCCCTAAATTGAAAATCAAAGAAGTTATAAGCTAAAAAAAGATTTTTTTTTAACTTTATTTTTTTTTAATTCCATCCATTTAAAACGCGTAATAAAACAGAGTAGTCGTAAGTATTCTCATATTCTTCGACCTTATTATAGGCTTTAAAATCGAAATGAAGATGATGGCTAAAGATCATGATAATGCTATAAACCAAACCAAACTTAGAAGTTCTACGTATTTGGAAAATGTCTAAAGAAAATGTCATAAGATGATTTTAGGTAAAGTATTGACGATGATATTATACTGAACGACTCTAGATGAGCTAAGAAGGATACTTAACAAAGAAGAGAATTCTTCACGTACCTGTTGCGCGTCTCTCTGTCCGAAGTGTCCGATGTAGTTGGGGAACACGGTGAAGTTGTATGAGATGCGGTGCTGATGACAGAAGGTGACGATGACGGGCAGGCAGACACCAGGTGCGGGGTTGCGAGCGCCGGGCGGCTCCGTGGGTACCGGCCACGTGACCACCGTAGACCGGTTCACTACTTGCGACACGTACTGTGGAGAACACGCTTATTAGTAGTCATAGGATTTTTTTAACCCCCCGAACGAGCTAGCTCAATCGTATAGCTTAAAAACTGCAGAGTGAAGTGGATAAGAGCCTATAGATATAGATAGGGTGTTCGGAAACTCGTGTCCGATACGTATCTATTATACCGGTAGTAGTTCCTTAATGTTCTTAGCGCCTTGTATAAAAAAAAACAAAGAAAAAACGTATAAGTTTAGGATTCTATATTTAAATTCGAATTTGCAACTATAACTTATGAAACTACCCGCAACGTTGGTAATAAATTCACAAACATTTATTTTATAAAATAATCGGGTAGCTTTGAAAATCTTGTGCCTACATTTCTTTTAGTTTAACTTTACCTAAAGATGTTACCTGTAAGAGATCTCTGTTATTGACAAAACCGCCATTTCTCTTACTCTTATGCTGTTTTTTTTAATTCTGGTTTTTAGTTGTTGTATCGTCGTTTGACACTATTATACATTCTCGATATAAGTCGCGATTATTAATACATAGATATAATATAATTTCAAAATACACACAAGTTCAGTCATAGACAATAACAGAACAATGGAATGGCATAATGCACTCGCTGGCATTGTCTCTGCTATTTGTAAGGAAATTAATTATAGCATTCAGTTTCGACAGCTCCATCTAGTTCTTGACCCATTCGGCGCCATTATCGGCTGTTGGTTAATGACTTAATATTGTCTTGCTGTGTGCCTCGTTGTGTAAAGTACTAGTAATAAGACCTATAATCGTTCATATATTATAATGGCAACTAGATAACGGAATAAATTATATATACATACTTTTCTTTTGTAAATACATACATACAATACATAACAACACCCAGACCCCAGAAAAATACAAATGTAAATTACAAATATATTTTTTCGGTGTGGGAATCGAACCCCTTCGCGCAGAAAGCAGTTGTGCTACCACTGCGCCAAGCGGTCGTCAAGTGATCTGTTTCGTCAAATAGCTTCTGTTTATTATAATCTTTGATCTATATTTTTTTATACACACTTACTATTACACACATAGAACGATTAATAAAAATCACAAAATTGAGTTTATAAAATTTCATAAGCAATTGACCAGAATTGACCCTATTTCTACGCAATATCAGTCTGAAGTCTAAATCCAAAGAGTCATGACCTAAAAAAGAGCAATTTACTTAATCTAGAAATCTCTAAATCCTTCATCGAATTAGGTATAACCGTTGAAAATTAAGTTAATTTTAAAAGTGGAACAAAGATAGAGCGATTTAAATAACTAGGCTACATATAGAAGTACTAGTATTGCTTCGTCTTATCTTCAGCATAGCAAAACTATAAGGTTCGGAAAGAATATTAATGAAGAATCAGCTTGCGTAATCAAAATAGGTATATAATTACACAACAATATGGATTAATATATTAACAACAACAATATGGATTAATATATTAACAAACAAAGGGTCACTGTTCTTCCAGCATTAAGCAACAATATTCCAAAGAATTTCTGACTTTAATAATATACTACTAGCCGGCACAACGCGACTTGGTCCACGCTGTACTAATCCTACCCGAAACTAAATTATTATTATTCTAAAAAAATAATTATGCTAAAGGAATAATAATGAACTAATAATTATTCTAAAAAAAATATTATGTAAATCGGTTCAGCTTGTACGGTGTTATGCGCTTACCAACACATTTTGCCATTCATTTTCATATTAAAGAAGAGCTAGCCCTACGCAACTTCGTTCAAGCTGTACCCTATTCTACCCAAAACCCTATTTTTTTTGTTTTTAACCTTTCATCTATATAATATTCTATATA
>DWAJ01002077.1:0-19050 GCA_018238005.1 Eurema mandarina | reverse complement strand
ATTTGCAACAAAAAACGTTAACAATTTTTTTTATCAAATAAATAGTTTAAGAGATATATCGTATATACGGCCGTGGGACAAGGGTGGTGACCCCACAAACTTGGTTTTAGCTTTACACTGACCCCTACAAAACCTCCTCTAAAAAACGCAAGGTTAGGCCTGGCGGTCCGAGGTTCAACCTTTCGCGGTCCGCAAACGGACCGCGGTCCGCCTGTTGCTGACCGTTGGTCTATACTATGTCTGATTCAAATTTTCACAAAAATTAGTCCATTAATTTCGTAGTTTTCAATTCAAAAAAACATCAAATCTTATCTCTTTGTACAAAAGTATAGATAACATAACCATCTTACATACACCTTGCTGACCGACATCAAAAGCTTCATTATTTTACACTTAGCAATTATAATTATTTTAAGCTCATAATTACATAGATATTTTCAAAGTAATGTCATTTAGATTATGCGTATAAAAGATAAGGAAAAGTATACAAATAGACAAAGGTACGAATTAGTCTCTGTTGTACAATATTTCGCGAACTGTTTTGCGGTTGCATATTCCTAAACAACGCATTCGCTATCTTTATTAGGGCACACAATTACTCCATTTACAAGGGTCTCCCTTAGGTACCTACTGCTGAAACACTTCCAAACCTTTATCTCAATTGTTATAAGTACGCGATGTATCCCACGAACAATGGGTTAACGGAAGCGGATTTTGTGTTCTTAGTTAAATGTTTACATTATGTTCTTACAGAGGTTTTTAGGAGTTATTTGGGAGCGCCTTGCTAGGTGTGTATTTCTAGGCAATAAGTGGCATATACTACTAAGATATTATGTTTAACTAAAATATACTTTTAAAGTCATAAATGAATATATTTTTTTGTGTTAATGCAAGTTCTGGTTGCCTGGCAGCAATCACTGACTAGTGATAAGGCCGCCATTTACATATTATATATGTACTTCTTGATATCTGCTTAGGTACTTTTTGTATTTGTGATTTTGGTATTTGTACTAAAGGATAAATAAATAAATAAATATTGCCTTACATAGTTTACAAAGAATTTAAGCATACATAAGGACAGACAGAAGGAAGCGATTTTGCTTTATATTACATATTAATGTAATGTTACGATTTACATTACTGACGCTTTTAATGTATCAATACATATTCAGTATATTCTGAATTTACTAACCTAAAACAAAGAAGAACATAGAAATGGGAAAGTGTATCTGTCTGTCTGTTTGTATGTCTGTCTTTCTTTCACGGCAAAACGGCTAGACCGATTTAGTTGAAATTTAGTATGTAGATTATACCCTGGATTAAAACATAGGATACTTTTTATCCCGGTATTGCCCCGGGAACGGAAACCGCGGGGAGCGGCTAGTTGTCTCTATTGAAAATATTTAAATTTTAATTAAACCTGTACTCGTATGCGCTTTAATACACAGAGGATTTCGTGTTTATAGCTTATCTTTTATCAGATGTTTGAAGATAGATAAACTTGTTTAACTTTATTGAGCTCGTGCCGTTTATTATGATTCATAAGTATGTATGGCCTACCAACCTATCCCATATAGATAACGTAAGTAAATAAGTACCATGACAAACTTTTAAACCTTTTGTTTCACTTATGTAAACATTTAAAATCATAAGGAAATTGTTTCTATTTGTACCTAAAAAATCGATTAACAAAACCCTTAAAATGTTTTAATCTGCGTTGCCTGGTAGAAATCACTTTTAAGTGATAAGGCCGAATTTTACGCCTAATTTTGTACTTTGTATTAGTTTGTATTCTTTTCTTATTATGGTGTAATAAAGTGTAAAATAAATAAAAAATAAAATAAAATGTGGGACACTCTTCCATATATACATTGCAATATTTCGCCAACAGTGCGCAAATATATTTCGATTGTTCAATACTACAATAGCACTAAAAGACCGTTCTCGGTCAAGTCATTACTATACGGATTTCTATTCAGTACAAGGAACACACATAGTTCCGATGTTGCAATATGTAGCATGAATCAATTTACTTGCCATCACAAACCAATCAGCCCCGGCGTTTCCACTTCCGATATTTCGCTGGTTATATTTTGTAGGCATTTTAAGTTTAGTCTACAACTATATATTTCTCTAGGGATTACTGATCATGCTATTTTATTTTCGATTCTCCTATGGAATTTTTAATGTATAGGAATTTTAACTGACTTTATAAATATTGGTTGCCTGGTAACATGAGAGGAAAACAAAGAACACCATAGATCGTAATATCCAATAAATCTTTATTAAACTGTAAATATTTATTAGTTGAATGCATTCAGAATCTGGAGCAAGACGATGATAGCGCGTTAAATACGGAGTGCGAGCTATTTCTATCCTGATTTCTTAGCTTGTTCAAAGTTGGGACGTGGTCGTATTAATTTCATGGTTAGGAATGTAACAACACATTTTAGGCGTCAAAATAATCTGCTAATAACGATTTAGATATTCTAACTTCTTTATAGCTCGCGAGTTCGCCTCAGTGTGTAATCTTCAGCTGTATATTTTAGTATAATATTAAGTGATTTTAAATACTAAAAACAGTTGTAATTAGAGGGACTCTTTCAAGGAAACTTTGTCTTAAAATGTCAACAGTAAGTTCGGTATAAATAAAGCTGAATTTGTTAATGAACCAAAAACAGAACATTGAACATTCCTCCGCTTGATCTAAAAATTTGTCGTTCCAACGTTAATGAGACAAGAAGGCAGAATTATCGGCGTTCGTTCGATATTACTCCAATTAGTTCCCTCGGTTTCGACGTTACCTACAAATTAATTTTCACCCATTTTGTTTGGTCTGAATAATTGAATTTGGATTGGGTGAATTATATCCGACTTTCATTTTATAAAGTATTTCATATTGTTATTTGAAATATTACTGTCCCAAAATTAAATTATGATCGTAATTATAGAAAGAAAAGGATAAAATAAATATTAGACTTACTTAACACCAACAAAAAAAAGAAGCCTAATATGGAGATATTTGATATATTTAAACCATACAAATTACGCAATGGAAGCGCGTTATTACTCATGTAGTTATACTAATCTTATTACACAACTAATATCCTTACTATATAAATTTTAACATATTAAATCTTGGTCCTTCTGCCTGTTCCACTTTCACTCCTAAACCATTCAACGGGTTTGACGAAATTCGGTATAAAGTATTATATACCAAAAGTATTATAAGTTCAAAAATATAAAACTGTATTTAAACAAGATTGAAGGTTATGAAGTCAATAAACACAAAAATTGTAGATCCATTATCCTCCAATCTATCTCACTAAGCTAAATAATTTTCGTTTTCACTTCAAAGGTGATTCAATTAACTAAAAATAGTGTTGTTTCATAACACACATGGAATTGGTCGCGGTGTACGGCCGAACTATTTTCGAATACGAATTTTGACTTCCTTCGATCTAAGAAATCTCTATTTGATATTATTACTTCTTGACAGTTATGGGTCCGGTCTTTGAGCGCGCGTTACGGAAATCGTGATTTTTTCAACTGACTGACTCAATGTTTACCTTACTGTAAATATTTTATTGATTGATTGTCATTTTTATCTACACTTTCATAGAGATTTAAAAGTTCAATATATTAAAATATATAGATATGTGTAGAAGTTTAAACATAATAGATACGATTTTTAATAAATCAATTTTTTAAATTTCATTAGTGTTTGACTCGCGTATAAATTTCAACCCTACATAATGTTATAACATATCTAAAACCACATGTATGTCAAAATTATCTTAACTAATAAATGTGTCCACATTATTTTAAATCTGTACCTACATTCAATTTGTACCTACATTGAATGAGGTTTCCATTCACCACAATTCGGATCGTTTGTCGTAAACTAGTTGCAATTGCTATCCAAAAACACATCTCGGAAAGAGCCATTAATAGGTATGTTTACAGTTGCCGAAACTATAATATATTTAAGATTTCGCAGTAAAGATTAGAGAAGTTCCTCTTAGTCGATCAATTCTATCGAAGCGTAAATGTTCTAGCATTTTCCACGCTGCTTGTTTCAAATCGCTGTCAACAGTTCTACTAATGCTTCCGTCGGCGTCCAATATTAAACTTTTGATGGTGTTTACTGCCACGCCACAGATTTATTACTCAGTCTAACGCTATCAAATATCGATTACATGGTCGCTTATGACTGGCTTCCCGAAATTTCGGATATTATACAAATTCAATTTTCTTGTGGTTACGGCTATTGACCATAAAATGGTCGGACAGTTATGCCAATATAACACAGTTGAGATAAAATAAGACCGTGTTCGGATTTACCGCTTCCGTACTGTCTTAAAATTAACTTGAACTGCAGTTTCGTTTAATTTTTAAAATGAATCAGTTAATTAGTAACTTTGATCTCGGACGTTGTGGTTAATGTATTCACGCGAGCCGTGGATTAGTTGCGTCAAGTGGGAATTGGGTTCCATAGACATCTGAAATTGTATTGAGAGTATAGTCGAATGCGGCTCGTTTAATTATAAATGGCTTTACACACGTGAATCCTCATTTTAAAGCAAAATAATTCCTACTAATCTTGTAATAAAGTACGAACTATACTAAAGTACATTTCAACAAAGACTAATTCTTGTAAAGCAAAGATTCCTGTTAAAAAATGACTAACATCGTTTTTCTTTCAGGTTACACGGCCAGTATCGAGTCGGCCTGTATCAGTAGGTGCCACGAACTGTTCGAAGCCAGAACGACACCTATACGACGATGGAATGCCACCCCATGGGCCTCCGTCTTCCCCGAGCACGACTACCGTACAGCGGAGAGTCACGGCCGCCTGTCAGGCGAGCCAGCGATTGCTTGAAGAGATATTGGCCAAACCTGGTAAGTTTAAGAATGAGAAGAAAGTAGTGTGCATTTCTTAGGTGCCGTGGCTGGTATAGTATCCAAAATCCACTTATAAATTAAAGTTACATAGGAAAAGAAAGTAGTATTCATTTCTTAGGTGCCGTGGCCGGTATAGTATGACAATAAATACCAATAAAATCCACTTATATATATGAAACAAAAATAACAACAAACTTAATAGTATGCGTATGGTTTTGAAAGAAAATATGCTTTCGAAATTAGCAATCTCGTTGGTAGAAAATGTTGTAATAGCTTTCGTTGAACCGTAACAAAATTACAGAGTTAGGTGGATTAATTAAAAGATTGTTATTACTCTTGTTACCTGTCGGAAACTTAAGAACTTAACACAAGTTCAATTAACAAAGATTTTATAAATCTATGTTCGAAAAATGTTATTAGAAATACTTAGCCATTTTAAATTCGATGTTTTGTCAATAAACTTCTTCCTCTTTTTGTTAAAAAAGCGCCTTAACGTAATTGCTCGTTTTTTACTGTCAAACACAATGCGTAAATTCAAAAGTTATTTAATCTTTTCGACATCTTTTGAAGTCCTAAATAACAAAGACTTTCATTATTCAGATCATTTATTGAGAGAAAGTTATGGAAACGTCGAGAACTTGAGAAAGTTTCGTACTTCAAGATGGTCAGATATTGAAAATGTATCTTATTGATTCTTTACTCCCCAAGTGCACTAAATTCACTTAATCAGTATCAATATTAGCACACAATGAAGTGAAAAGATTTCATTCATAAGGAATAGTTACCGGTGTAGGTGTTTTATATACCAAACAAATAGGTGTATATCTTCTTAAAAAAGTATTACATTGACATCCAAAAATAAATATACACACGAGTGAATTTTTACTTAGGGTTATTAAAGATAAACAAGGCTTAAGTTTTACTCAGTTTAAATAACAGCAGAAACTTGTGCAAATATAATTAAGACTACGTTTTTGCTTCATGAATACCTTTGCATAATCAAATTCACATTTAAATAAAGTATGAAAACTCAAATATTCCTCCATTTAACAAGCTGCTGCTTGACAAGCATTAAAATGAAACATTTCTAAAGTCGTTTTATCTTAATCCATTCAAAAGATCTAATTTATTCCAAGCAGTTTCTGTTTGAATTGAAGTGAAGGGGTGGTACCACCCTCCAACAGAAAACCATCAAGTAATGGTGTCTCAACTCTTTATGTAAGCTTACAGTCATTTGAAGAAAAACCACCGTCGCTAGTTAGTTGATTAAAACATTCATTTAATTAGGTGGCCGCCTGATATCTTGGGAAATCATGAGTTGTGTTACTGGCTAAGTTAGTTCTGGCTTCGGAAAGTTTCTACAGCGTAAAGTCTGAGTCTACTACGTAGGTACTAGAATTACTTAAGTTTTAAGTAAAAATTGCACCCAATTATAGTCTGCTGTTAAGTGTTATTTGTTCAACGGTATTATTTTTATGGAAATCTTTTGTAACGTTTGGTTCAACAATAAGAATTCTCTCTTCGAAACAAATGTTATAATACCTACTTGGTTCAAACGATTTTTATTAAATCTCTTCTCTCTAATAAATTGTAGCAAATCTCATTTGTATTCCATTCTGTGATAATTCATACTATAAATCAATGAATACTGTTTTTCATATCTGAAATATATAAGTGTTTGGGCAACCGTCATTTATACCCGAGAATATATTTATGCGAAAAACTGACTGCTTTATTAGGGACTGGTTTTATTGCCAGAGTAAATTTACCTACCAGTATATTGTCATCGATATTACTTAGTTTCGAAATATCTGTGTCGTTACTAAGACTGAAAACTATTCTAATATCATACAATTTGTAACGTTATTAAAGATCTGAAAATCACATTGTTATGGGTAACCCATCCCCAAAAAATATTTCAAAAAACGAGATCAGATTTTACACGGACAGAATCACCGGTAATAGTTACTAACAAATGTATACTGCGTCTTACAGACAAAGTTTTTCTCTAGGGAAATACTTAACCATATACATTTTTATAGTGTTCCCTAGACCATAAAACTGAGGAGATATTAATATATTCTTTAACGTATACGACTTATAATTATATAAAGCAATTGTCGAACCCTCTTAAACGCTTGGCCGGTATAGTGTGACCAGCACAGGTTGATGATTCATCGCAAGCTTTAGCCTTTAGGGGAAGCCTTGTGAATGTTACCTATAAATTTAACACGCTAGTATTGTTTACTTAGTGACGATATTAGCGTTGTAGTAAGATTAGGCATTCTGTGAATAGCTTTGTAGGGTGTTAGTTGGTTATGAATAAAGATAAAATTTTAAATTATATATTTCCAATACGTACTGGAGCTTGTCATTATAATAACGTTTTTTATCATTTTTGTCCGTTCGCATTAAATCAATGTTTCTCTAAAGAGACGTGAATCTATTTATATTTAAATTTTAAAACATATTGATATAAGTATCAATTATGCTCTTTAGACAATTAATTACGCCTATAAATAAGTTATGTGCTTAGTTATTTTTAAGTAGGAACTTTAAATTACCAGATTTGGAAACACGTTATTCTTATAATAATTTCAGTAGAAGAACTGAGTTGCAAGACTTGTTTATTAATTATTTTATTCCTTTCATATACAATTTAAACGTAGCTCATAGCTACTTATACCTTAATAAAACGTACCTACACTTGAAAGCCCGTGAAAAACTTATCTCCTAGGCGTAAGGAACAATGAAGGATCGGAGAAACATAAACCCCTACTAAACCCTGACAATGCCCGGTCTAGACTAGAACATTACTTGTAAGATTACGTCCTTTTTGTACTAAGATTTAAGCTCAAGATACTTTTAAATCTTGAATTTTCAAACATGTTACTTTAACAAAATAATAGAGTTGTTTCACTTATCTTTAATATCGTAATAGTTATAAAATAGATTGTGTACGCAAGACGTTTATTTTAATGGTTTTTTCGGAATAATTGATTATAGATTTCGTTAGACTTATGGTTTTTAAGTTGCTTAGACAACTGTCGTGACTTCCTCATAGCGTGTAATTATTTATAAAAACCATATAAATCCATCGTTTAGTTTTTTGAGAAATCATTTTGCTTTTTTTGTTGTCACGCACAAGAACTGTTCAACTTTTAATAGCTGTGTGGTTGAGGGGCCCAAAGTTAGTAACCCTCTTTACGCGTGGAAGGTTTTATTGCGAGAATAATTAAGGCAATATTTTTAAACGCTTATAACATTAGCTTGTGCATTTTATTTTTAAGATATAATCTACAATAGTATTTATATTTGTAAGTGAGTTTTTTAGGTTTGTCAGTAGAACATGTTAGTGATGTTAGAAAGGATTTTTTCAGAATCTACTAAGCGGACTTCAAATTATTTCCCAAAAAAATGCAACAATATTTGGGAGTGTCATAATATTTATTAGGTAACCAATAAAATATCAAAAACACAGCTACTTGAATGTAGTTTCAGCTCACTGTTAAATTGGTTTTGGCATATATTTAATAGATCGAGTTTCCCAAAGGAAATAACCAGGGTTCGTGGGATTCTCGGCGTAACCGCAAAACCATCTTCTCACAAACTTTAGAACAACCGTGCTCTGTAAACAGTTATTACATTGAAGTGGTCACGAAATGGAACAAAGGCTTATATTGTATTTTATATTGAAAATTTGGACGGTTATTTCCTGTATTTATTTGAAAATTAAATATAGTTCTTATTTTTTTTAATACATTAGTGTCATTTTAAATATAAAGTTCGTTTTCGAGGTACATAATAATGATCTGATAATTAATTAAACACAACTTCACGAATTAATATCTAACATAAATTATCTCTAATTTGACTATGTTTTTACATACTATATTATACACACTTACTTTATTAAGTCGTTTGACGACGTGTAATTAACATTTGTATTTTTCTGGGGCCTAGGTGTTGCTATGTATTGTATGTATGTATTTACAAAAGAAATAGTATGTATATGCAATTTATTTGTTATCTAGTTGCCATTACACAAACTGTGTATAAGAGTCTTGATAATATTTAATATTAAATAAAATTTACCATCTTCAGGTACACCTCCAACGGTGGTTCTACCACCCAGCGGCAGTTACTGGGCGGATGGTATTGACGACAACCCCTCTGAAGAGGACAATGAACCCCGTCCGCAACCAAGTACCCCCCGCCAGTCATCCAGAAGGCATAACATAGACACCGACGATACCGCCAAGTATTATAGGCGGTTCTTCCTTGGAAACGTAAGTATCTATTAGAAATTGTAATAGATACAAGACAATATATACTATAGATACTCAAATAATTTTATTAATCACAGCTCTAAAGAGTTCAAATATTTTTTACTGACTCTCAAGACAACTTTCATGTCAAATATAAAGTCTTGCAAACGTATTTTCACGAACATACAAATCTAAAGTTAGTAGCTATGTAGGTATACTTCATACAAATTCAGATTCGAACTCAATGCTACTTAGTTAAGCATCTATCATCAAAATACACTATTTGTACTGATAGCGTAGAACAGCGTTCAAATACGCGTATTCCTTTATTTTTGTTCGTATTTATACATAGCTAAACTAATCTAGTTGACTGCCATATTGTATCGTCACAAATTCAATTTCCAAATCCAATTGTCTAACGCAAAAATATTTATTCCATATCTAAACGTGTTTTCTTTCTGAAAATGATTTAAAAGGAATGTTCTGGATGGATCGTTATTTTACCAAAATGAATTTGAGTATAAATGGAATGATGATAGAATTTAATAAAATGTCAATCACGGTGTCTAAATTATTTAATCTGAATTTAAATTTATTTTTAAATCATGATTAATTTGAATTTTACTAAAATGTTTATGGTTAGATACTGACTGTATATATCTTACAAAATTTAATTATTATGCTATTAACTAAAAATAGTCGACTAAATTAATTTATAAGCATTTAATTAACATCGTAATGTACTTCTTATTAAAGTTTTAAATACATTTATTTAAAAGAATCAATTAAACTTTTCCGGTTGAGTACTGGTTTTCCTTTATGGGTCATTAACCAAAAGAAGGGGCGGTTAGTACAAGTTTTTATTCCATTTAAATAAACTCGGGGTTCAGTAAAAAGGGAGACTGTGATTGGTAATTATTTTCTTATTTTTTTTATTATATTGTTTTCCTTCAACTTATTATCACTTTAATCCATTTATTTAAAAGCTATTTTAAGTATGGAATATTTCTATTAAATATAAGTTTTTTTTAATTGAAATCATATACAAACAAATATGTAGTCAATTAATGATGATTGGATTTTCGTTTTAAATTCTGAAATAATTGACTGAACGATTTATAAGCGTATTAAAAAGCAGGCCTTGTGCATTCATCTCTTGAATATTTGCGCCGCGCTGTCTGCTGTGGTGTTTAGGGTTGGCACTATATATATTTTTTCATTATAACTTGACCAATATTAAGATAACATTATGTTTCAAAAGTAAATAGAATAAAAATTAAATATTCTTTTATTGATCTTATTTTTATTTAAGATACTATTTTAACATGAATAAGAATCTATAAATGTGCTTATAGCTCAGCTCAATTGTAACTTTGTAAGGAATGATTCCCTACATTCGTGATATTCTTATCTTATTTAAAATGTTAATATTAAATATACCTACAACTTACGTAATAATATAATTCTGGTAACCCTAGCCTGTTGCCAAGTGTATCCACGTTAATAATTTCATATGGTATTTCGAATGCACTTGATCAAGTCCCCTTGACATAAAATGTGAAAAGTGGAAAGCCTGTCCACCCAATGTCATTGTCCTTTTACGCCTCACCTTGACGAGATGATGAGGACATAAATCAATATACCTCTTCCGCACACAACAAGAAAAACGAGTCCTATACTTGCCATATGTTAGCGCGAAAGATTGAGATAAAATTATTCGTATATCCATTGGTTTAAATTTACCGGGTAATATGCAGTTATTTAAAGGATTTATTTACTTTTAAACATGTAATATACGTTTTTGCAAATTATATAAAGTTATGTAACATAGTTTTTTCAATTACAGAGCATAGCGTGACATGTCGATCGATGTTGATATGATCAAGTTAACGAAAACATTTGTTAATTTTCTGGCACTTCACTGCAAGTGAAAGCACTATTTAGTACTTTTGATAGTTCTCGATATATGAATGACGATCGTTATAGTTTAAACATTCAACGTTAAGCATTATTCTGCATAATACGGAATATATTATAATTAAAATCAGGATAATTTACAGTATCAGTAGTTTGTCATTATGAAAGATGACATTTTTATCCGAATCGAGACTTGAATTTCAGACGAATTATGTTTAATGTATTCAGTATTGGAATGATTTCAATGTATCCATTGAGAGAATTTCATACAATTGAGCGTGCGAACTAACTCATCTTTACAAAGCGATCTATCCAATGCGAAACAGTTAGCCCAACCTCTAGACGCATCTATATTAATGAAAGCTTCAACAATACGCTATCGATAGTTTTGTGAACAATTCAGAAGTTGTAGCGTTAAATATTCAGAGTACTTTTGAGTTAGATGTTTCTATGTACTTAATAAATCGCTGATAGTATATTATATCTTTAAATAAAAGGTATCTCATTGAAGGGAAACCCTTGTGTTTTCAATTCCTTAAAATGTTTGCTGCCATAAATGAAAATATTAATAAGTTGTTTATCGAGTTTTAATGACCTTTTTTATGGTGAATAATACAAGCTAACCACACTCACTTGTGCCTTACTCCTAAAATGTAACTCAATATCAATCTGTGCGAATGTGATATCAACAATCACTATGTATTTGCATCAATTGGTCTGTCTGAGACATCTCTATATACAAAATATTAATGAACTAACCGCGTCTTGTGGTTTCTTCAGTGTAATTTTCGTTCCCGTGGAGATACCGGATAGAAAATATCATGTACCTTAATCCAAGGTAAATTTTCTTGTATAGAAAACTTTTGCTAAATTCCTTAAGAAGTTTTTGCGTCAAAAGTAACAAAAATCTATACATTCTCACAAATTTCCGTATGAAATATATAAGTCAGAACGCATGAAATATAAAATATACTAATAGACAGTTCATTCCATATGATAATAGTATTTAACATACATAGCTTTACGCTTAAAAGATCGTCTATCACATAAACCATAAGTTAAGATCTACATTTGACACGCTATTACTAGCACGTGTGAACTTTCCCATACCCACGCCTGTAGGCTTACTTTTTCTTCGTTTTTGTACCGCGGTATCTTCATAATTGTTTCTATGAAGCTATACATATATATGAGCCTTGTATTCGCACGCTTGCCAAATCCAATGTCAGGGATTTGGTACGATTGCGTAAACTGGTATTAACTCGTTTTAATATATCACGAAATAAATACACAGTAATGTATTCTTTTGATTATTTTTACGTCTTATGTTCGTACTGATATTATAAGTATGGTTCTAAATCCTACAAACATAAAGGATATTTTTCGATATATAAAAGAATGTTAAAAAATTAGGGAAACGCAACAAAATCGCGTCACTATTAAAAATTAATATGAAAAATTCAACGAGCACACATTTTAACATTCCATTAAAAATGCTGCACCAATTAAAACGGCATGCACTCATGCGTTAGTTGAGCGGAGTACTCATTACGAAAAACCTAACGACAGTGGGAAAAGTCGCGCGCCAAGCTAGGCGGAACGGACTTCGCGCCGGTTCAGCCAACCGCTCTTAGATCAGCCGATTACAGAATTATGCAGCTATTTGATACTACACTCCATAATTCTATGCTGCGTAATTTAGCTGGATTACGTGTAAATCTTGACGGAAAACAGGTCGGATTATGAGGCGGCAGCGTAAGGTGTTCAGTAATGTCACAGAATTTAAAAAATCGGTCTAAGTGTATGACACGCTTATATTGCCACTGAACCGATTTGGTGCAGACATAGTCATACTATCTAAAATGATTGACTTTAAATTAAATAAAGAAAAAAATTGTTTCACAATTTTAGTAATTAATTCAAAATAACCGTAGGTTTTAAAATTGACCAACCACATGACAAACTTATTGAGGAAATTAAAATTTGTATTTATGTGACGTCATAAAATCATTATTAGCTCTATGAAACATTTATATGTTTTGATACGACAAATTTAATTTACGGAAAATCCGACTTCGCTATTTTTGTTTGTGGTTTGTCCTTGCTTAGTTTGTGATAAATATAAACATTTTTGGTTTGGTATTTGGTTTTCATTTCCTTACTCAAAAATTCTATCGAACCTACGACCTCACAAGTATAAAATATAATACATTTACAATCGTGTTTTTTTCATAAAATTGTATTATTTGCTCGAAAGTCCCTTTCGCACTTCACAGGTGACTTACAAATATCGGCTTTACACGTAAAGCGTGGTGCAAAATATCGCAGGTATTTCCGCGTAACCGAGTTCAATAGGTTATTGTGACGTCGCTGGGGTTAAACCAGATGAATGAGATGCGGTGATGGCTTAGCTGATAGCAGAGCGCCACGTAAATTACGCGTAATACGGAGATCACGTCGCGTAATGGGACTATTAAGGTTTACAGCCCGGATTTGTTTACCTTAATTTATTGAATACGCCACGAAATTTAATCCATATGAAGCTACTGCAGCGAACGCGTAAGACCGTATCGCTTAATAATACGTAATGATAAATTATAATGATTATCTTATTATTATGATTGGTCTCGTTTTCTGCTCTACTGCTTGAACGGAGGGTTAGACAGCTCCGAGTTCTTATTAGTCCTGTTTTGAATAACTAGTTTCAGCAATTATGGCATTACCTAGACTCTTGCGTAGAGAAGAGACACGATCGTTGAATTAGGCCTCTCTTTTATTATAATTTTAAGTTTTTTTTTGTAACAATTGTACCTAAATAAATTCTTAGACCAAGAAATAAATAGGAAATCATAACAAATGATGAACTCCATTCGCGTATCATGTTAACAGTCCCTAACTTTAATTACGAGTCAGATTCTTGCAAAATTGGTAAAGTTATATGAGTTCTATATCCGATTACGAATTCATTTCAGAAAATTTGTACACGAATATGTGCTAAGGACGTGTGAATAAAGTTCATTGTAATGTCGTGTGTTTGTATTTCGTAGCTTGATAGCTTTGCTAATGGAGTAAGTGTTTCATTATTCTTATAATAATTAATTAATGTGTGAACATAAAACTTTGCTTTAATAGTAGGTGTAGGTCCCATATGAGTATGACCAACCTTTACTGCATATGTTAGAAATATATTTGCTTCAAAATTGATTCGTTTATAAATTTACTAGGTGTTGCCCGCGACTCCGTCCGCGTTTACTTTCATAAAAAATTTATTCCCATGGAAACTGGATAAAAAGTATCCTATGGCCTACTCCTGGTTCTAAACTATATCCCCACCAATTTTCAGCCAAATCAGTTGAGCCGTTATCGAGTTATAAGTGAAGTAACTAACACGACTTTCTTTTATATATATATAGATATACATAAAGAGATACGAATACAATTAATAGCAAATTATGTAATTGATAGAACAAAAATCAATGAGCAGTCTCAATGCAATTTGAAGCCGTGACGAAGACAGATGCCGAAGATGAGATAAGAAAAGTGGAAGTAATAAGCGATGCCTTCATAACGAGGAATTGGTTTGAGGACAATTCGTTTGAAGAAAGAAAACGTTGAATTGCGGGGACAACTGCAATTTCAAAGGATGGAATAAATCTTGGGACGGAATAAAAATTCTATCCGATTTGATGGCCTAAAACAGGTGCAGATTGCGAAATGTTCGTTTACCTGAAGTAAATCTTCTTGAAGGACTCTTAAATGGAACTAGTTATCTATAATTATGAGATCAATCGTTGTGCGTCTGGTCATCTGTAATGTTGACTATCTGGATGTACATACTGTTGCTGTGAATAAATTCTAATTGTAAGAAAATCAAAAGAAAAGACTGTTTACAATGCATATTTTGCTATTAGTGCATATTTTGTTATTTGCTATTATTAGATACATAATCTACCCTCTTGATCCCTTTGCACTCAGTCAGTATTTGTTTATTAAAAGAAATTTAAAATGTAACGTTATTGTATAGGTATTTTTGAATATTTTTACATAAAATATATTTATTTTGTTCATTTCATGATATGGACGAACACAAATTGAGTACTTGGAAGCTCATTTACATGCCGTATTCACAGGCTCCAACAAAAGATTGTCGTCAATGCAATGTAAGATTACTAACCCAAAAAATCCAGAACATTCCATCTTGAATGGGAAGATCCATCAGCCCTTTGGAAGAAACATTAACCTCACGTCCCCGCAATTACCGTCCTTAGCTTTCAATTTACGTCTTCTATGAAAAAGGACAGGCGATAAAGGGGATTTCAAAGTGAGATGAAATGGAAAGATTCAAATTTGAATGATGATACCGTTAATGATAATGTATCTCGTAATGTCGCTCATAAAACATCTCGATATTTTATTTTGGTACATCGAGGATGAATCAATTATTGGAAAAGCATTTTCTATTTATGCGCTAAAAAAATTATGGGTATCCAGTATTAATGAAAATGTAGATTTGAGAAGCCACTTGGTCAGGATTATATTGAAATATATATTGACGTAGCTTGTTTTCTAATGCTATAAGCTGATGTAAATTTTTTGCCTGGAGGTTGAATATTATAACTATTAAGTCACTTAAAGAGTTAACTTGCAAACACTTAATATAATTGGCAAAGTACTAATGATTTCCTGGCACCGGACCCAACGTTTACAAACGGAAATACTAACTATTGAGGCAAAATCAATTTGATATACTGATCACGTATCTTCTTAGAACTATCGATAAGTATTGCTGCCTATTTAGTGGTGCATACCTTATGCCTTATATAAATCAGATGTTGAGCTTTGCAATAGAGATAGCTTGGAAACAAATCCTTGTATTGTTTGTTTTACGACTTTAGCACTATTAAGTTGAGATATTTCGGCACGTATGATCCTTTAAAACAATAATAAATTTTTCGTAATATAAATTAAGAAATGATTTCAAACTCTTACAATAAGGCAGTAATTCTACTAGTCTGTCATAATCAATAATCTACCAACTACTGGTTTTTGGCAAGGCGACTTTACTAGAGTCTTATGACAATTAATTATTTGCCTTTGTTCTTATCATTGACCTTAAACACTACGACTTGAAACAATCGCATTGTACGGCAGTAAACCTTGTTCGCTTTAAAAATGTCGTTAACTTGATGAAGTATTCGATGCTGAAGACTGTATACATTATGTTTTATTTCCTATAATTTTACGTTATTACGATGATCTACGATGTTTCTTGCTAAATATGCTTCACTTACCTAAGAAATTAATTGAGGTTAAATGGATTGTCACGTAGAATTGTATAATTAAGTACATATGTATTGATTGCGATATTATAGACCAATTTAAACTAAATTTGCCTTGCTGTTTTATATGCGTGTTTCACACCAATAGTTGGAATTATATTTTAACCGATATTTTGTTGGTTAACGTATAACCAAAGACATTTATAAAATATGACATGAAATATTCATAAAATCGCTTTTAAGGTCTAAAGATTAGCCCTTACAAGCCTCATAACCATAACGCTTATATCGTCGTATAGATTAACTGTTACATGAAATAAACTCATAATCATTTAAAATAAAAAAATTACAATGTCCCTGCTTGATGATTCCAGTCCGTACTTTAAAATACACTTTGTTGCTTCTATTAGTTTAAGATGGTGTGGTGTATAGGTCAAGTCTTCCTTGAATGACATTAATAATGAACGTAAATGACATCATCGCTTCGAACAAGTTGTGATTCACTCTGATTGCGCTATAAACTATATGTTAAGAGAATCTTCTTCAAAATCACACTTGAATAAGTGAAAATGTATCATCAGATCTTTATACACATTTCTGTAACTAGAACTCTTCCATGTTTAAAATTCTTATTAGTTTATTCTTTATTTTAACCCACCTATACTTAATACTATGTAATGTATTTTGTAGATATAATGGGAAATCATTTAGCTATAAAAACGTTTTACTGGGCATTTAAATTTAAGAACCTTAAGCTTGTTTAATTTAACGGATGGTATTAATCGAATAAATCCTTTTTCAGGAGCACATTAACTTGGTTGGTGTCGACACCAACCTTGGGCCAGTGGTGATGTCGCTGAAAAACGAACACATGGCCGGGCAGGACCACACACGCATACTGCTGAGGCTACGGACAGAAACCATGCATGGACTTATACCTGTTACGAGTATGTACCTCTATTATGATTTACGTATGAGTTAACAAGATATTCTTTTTAAAGTAAGCATCTAAATAGCAGATAAGCTAAATTGTAATATTTGTATTATAAAGAATATCTTACCTGAATAAAATAAAAAGGAAAGAATAAAGAATGCTACCTTGCTATATTGATCAAGACATTAAGTAGGACTTGTCAAATTATATGCCGACGCGCGACGTGGCATATCTCATGACCTCATCATACAGGATGTCATACGTTCCTCAAAAGTTTATACTACCTTGGGAGCCTGGATAAAACTGTTTGCAACACCTTGTTCTTGAGAATAAAATTATTATTCTTGTACTGTATTTGATGCCCGCTCTAGCTGTGTTGTGGTTATATCTAATTAAACTTATCTCTACAAAAATATGACTTGAAATTGCGGCTGAAAATCGGCAATTTTTTCTCTCTACCAACGGTGCAACGAAGATCTATTTAATAAAGTACTAAAACCTTCATGGACGTTTATTCCAGATCCCGGCGCGCAACCTTCTCCCCTCAAGATGGCGAAAATGCTCAACGATCAAATAAACGTGAACAATTTCTCAGCAGTAATGTGCTTGAATGCCTCCTCTCTGATCGCGGCTTACGACGAGCATGTTCTAGTAAACACTTTCAAGTTTGGAGTACTCTACCAGAAGTACGGTCAGACCACTGAGGAGGAGCTGTTCGGGAACAACGAAACGTCACCAGTGTTTAACGAGTTCCTCGAGATGTTGGGGCAGAAAATACAGTTGAGAGATCATAAAGGTTAGTTACTATTGCGGATTCACGTGTTTTAATATATTTTAAAAGCAATCAAATCAGCACCCTTCCGTTTATTCCAAAACGAAAGAGTCGCTACAATGTTACGTATGTTCTAAAGGAGTGAAACAGACAATAAGAATTTTAATAAATGTAAAGACTATATTGATGTTGACGTTGTATTAAACTGACACTGAATTACTTACGTCGTAAGATATATGACGTATACAGGACTTTATTTCCTTCAATTGCATTGTTCTCGTACTACAAACAAAGCGACACTGACAACATGTATCCATCTCTCACCCACTAAAGATAAACCCATAAACACTTCAGGGTACCGAGGCGGTCTCGACATAATGAACGGGCACACGGGCTCGGAGGCGGTGTACGAGCGGTTCTACGAACGCGAGATCATGTTCCACGTGGCGCCGCTGCTGCCGCACACGGCCGGCGACGCGCAGCAGCTGCAGAGGAAGCGACATGTCGGCAACGATATCGTCGCTATTGTGTTTCAGGTTAGCTGGGATTTCTTGTTAGATTTCTCGATATAAAGAAAGGCTCAATGCGTATAGGAAAGTTAGTCTTTGAGCGTCTTAATAGTATAATAAAACACCACCGAAATAAACTGGCTTTTGCTGGACTTTTAGCCTCCTCTACTCCCTAGTACAAAGAAAACCAAACCTTGTAATAACATCGTATAAATATTTAACTTAAATCAAAAAGGCATTTAATTTTAGGAATGTACGTTTTAGATTCCAAATTATGCCATATTATAGACAGATTATATTGTATACACGATAAAGAACATTTTTTATTTTTTTTATTTTTTTTTATACTATGAAGAGGGGAGACGAGCTGGACGCACTCCTGATGGTAAGAGTAACGCCAGCCCATAGCCAATGCAGTGCTACCCGGAACTTGGCTATAAAGCCCAACTCCGGGCAGGGGTGCACT
>DWAJ01002076.1:0-19051 GCA_018238005.1 Eurema mandarina | reverse complement strand
AATGGAAAATATGAAAAAAAGGGGTAAATTATTCATCTTTGAGGGCTTCCTTTGCGTGCGCTGCGAAAACGGTTCAAGATACAAAAATAATATGTATGAAAGAATTATTCCTCTTTAAATGATCAAAAAAAAAGTCCGCGACAGGATATGTCTATCTTCTAAGATTGACTTACTATAACATAATAATAGAAATAGATCCGACGGAGACGAAGTCGCGAGCAACAGCTAGTATATTATACGTATCGTTTGTGTCTTGTTCCCGGAGTTAATTAAATTATCCAACTACAACCTCTTTAACTTTACTTCTTTCAAAATAAATTTAAAAGTTTGGTGAGATCAAAACAATTATAGTAAAATTTAATATATTATGTTGTAGTAAGATGTGTAATGTCTATTTATCATTATTAATTGGTGGTTGTATCGGCAAGCACGGACATGGCGGCGGGGCGTATGATGGTGTCAATATTGTAGGGAAGAAACCGGAGGCTGCTGCTAATTGTCTGAAAGTAAACAAAAATTTTAAATTTGAAAGTAAATATGTAGTTACATTATACATAGACTTCTAAAATAATGTACGTTTAACTCTACGTTTCGCCGCAGACGGTTAAAAATGATTATTAACAAAAATTTATGTTTAAATATATGTAATGTAAATTTTTCATATTATATTTAGGCATGAAGTCGAACGAAATACTTTAAAAATCCGTGCCATTATTTTTAACCTTTATTAAATTAAAAATGAAACGCAATATTACCTGTATTGCTGATCTAATTGTGCCTTTTCAATTCTCTTGTCCTTAGCTCTTCTGTTTTGGAACCAAATTTTGACTTGTGTTTCGCTTAGGGATAACGCAGTTGCTAATTCACAACTGCAAAAAAATCAAGAAGTGTAAGTATTAAAGCACGAAGAAACTTGAACTTAAATATAGAAGAAAATAACTGGCCGTAAGTGCTTGTCGAGCCCCACGTAAAAGTGATTCTTAATAAATTTCGTTATTTTTATACTAAGGTTTCCATGTTACACCTTAATAACTGGGAAACAAATTATTATTATTTAAAGTTCTAGATACATAGAGCCGCTTAACATTTAAGGAGGGAGGGACCATCTAGGCTGTAGTTATGGGTTCCGAAAAGTAAAATTTGGAACCGCAAAAACTCTGTAAGTGATAATAAGGTACCTACCTATCATATAAATTAAAGGTTTTTAAATTATTATTTAAATAATTCCCTATGTTTTTATATTACATATTAAAATAACGGACTATATATTTAATAACATAGAATAATAACACCTAGAACCGCAATATGAGCACGCAAATACAAGCCCTATTTATCAAAGTAGACAATTTTGTCTATATAAAAAGATCGTCGCCGCAGTGTATCGTATTAAAATGTGTAGGTATATTTTTCGTTAAGTTAAAATTTTCCAAATTTATAGTACATTTCTTATAGCAGCACATTATCGGGCTTGTGTGCGTGTCATCAAGTATAAGAACGTGCTTTTTTAAAAGCTTTCATTTAAGTCGCATGTATGTAAGGTTGTTCGCGTGATATATTGCGACCCAATTTTGAAGCAGATACTCACAATCGATTAAGCTGAAATTTTTACAATTACATATATTATACAGTTTTGGCTTCAGTTACGGCGGAGCGATTATTAGGCGCTATCAGTCTATGCGTTATAAATCTCTATGCCATATTATGGCTTGTAAGTTACCGTCTAGCGCGAGCCACGTATTCTCCTCTGGCGTATTCCAGTTCAAGCCGTAGGGTCTGATGAGCTGAAAACGTGGTTCGTTGTCGGCGAGGTCGACTTTCTTTTCGTCTTCTTCGTGCAACTGTAATGGAAAGCTCTTATTTAAAAATAATACGTTTTAAAATAACAATTTGTTATTGTAAGTTCCACACAATCCACGTACGAAAAAAATCTATCTCACATAGTCGTTATTTTCAATAACGAGTATTTTTTAATATGCAATAAAAATTACAGAGTAAAACTAATTTTAGTATTTGCCTATACCTTTAATAAACTACACTTTCGATTCACCCGCCTGCAACTCATTCTTTTCGATATCTCGGGTATGGCCTATAGCACCACTAAATAACGACCTCTATTAGTATAATAATTAACAAATTCAGTTTAATAAAATATTGGTTATCTATTACCCGCACAAAAAAAACTAACAACGCAAGGTAGTGTACCTAGTGCTAGTACTAGTGCACCATATCTTTTTTTAAAGAAGATAGTTAGCGCTTGACCACCACTCGCCTGATGTTAAGTGAAGTTGTGGCCTAAGATGGAAGCGCGTATCTGTGCGATACCTGTTCGAGATTGTAAATATCGGGGAACTCCGGCAAGGAGTTCCACAATTTTGCGACACGCACGAAAAACGTTTAAAAAGAAAATATTTATAGGAAAGAAATTAGGTACCTACTATGTTTATCTAAGCGGAATATTAATATAATTTTAACTCGAGTTAATTGACTACAGTTATAATAAGGTTTCTTCGTCCTTCCTGCAATCAGGATGCGTTTAACTAATAAAAAAAGACTTGTAAGAGCTCTGATTCGCACCATATTGTACGGATACCGGAACCGTTCGGAAACCCCGCGGTGAATCACGGATATAACCGTTAAATATTGGAATATGATACACGAATAAGTATGATTAATTTATCAAGGAAAGTTATAATATTGTAACGTGCAAGGATTTCATTTCTTTATTAATATTTAAGCCATTGTAAAAATGGTACCTAAGTATATATACCTACATACGGATTTAGTTTTTTAAGAAAGGTATCTTTTACTAAATGATAGTTTAAGTAACTACTACATATTTTTAAAAATGAGTAGGTATCTAATAATTTAAATTAACTAAATGTTATTCAAGTGGGCAATTTCATATTTAGTTCGTAATATAAGGGGACATAAGGTATAAATATGTCCAAAAAAAATTTTTTTTAATAATTTGGAAGAATTGTACCTATTCTTGTATGCGTTTTAGGAAAAAATATATTCATTGCATACGGAAATCTCTGTCGCACAACTGTCGCCGAAACCTCACTGAGCGTGTTGACGATTCAGCGCACCGTGTATCGAAATCAACGCGTAGGTAATTCCAATATAGGTAGAGCTCATCAACTTACTAATAATTCTCTTAAACGAGATTTTCTAAGACACTAAAACGAGAGTAGAAGAATATTTCTTTTTAGTATTTTCTAAAAAGAGTATAGTAATTCCGCTATAGGTACCCCATTTTCTAACCCTAATGCTACTCTACGTCTTGTATATTTTTATACTTATACTGATATTTAACAAAATGTGGACCTCTTATGCCAAAATAAAATTTAATATTTATTCAGAACGTGGGGCGGCTTTTACAATATAAGTAGTTTATGATTCATTATAAATGATATTGTACAATATAAATCTTAATGTGTAACCTTTATTAAGTATGTACCTACATAATAACTAGTTTATAAATTCTCTTGGTTTTTGCAGAATGCGTTCCGTGTTCCCTAATGGATGCCAAAAATTATAGCAAAGATGGTACAATAGACAAAAAACAAGGAAATGGCATGGTCCATATCGTTAGCGGTTGTGCGTGTGTTGCTCACTTGTCTTATTGTTAGACGAATATAACCACCCATTTCTCTAATGGTTGCAAATAATGGACAAAGGAATCATAAGACAATAATATGTGTATATGTATTTACTTTACTGAAATGATGTACCTATATAAGATTATTTTTATTGAGATTTAACTTTGTTCGCTGCTTGCTTGTCTTACGTTTAATGAGCGATAAACCCATAATCGTTGATCGTCTATAAGACCAATGCTAATCGTGGTGATTTTGTTTTTTAATATATTTTAAATATGTAAATTAAAAAAACGAGAGGTTAAAGTACATAATATATTAACTTGATACAGTAAAATTGTTATTTTACCATATGAATAATAAACGTTGTAAAAATGAAAGATAAAGAAAACATGTTGTTATTTCTATAATACCACAGCTTAAAATTTCCTACTATGAAGTCCTGTAGCAGACTTATATAAAGCATATATGTATTAGGACAAAACCAAAAAAGATATATCTACAAAAGTTTATTGGGTAATGAAAGTTAAAATTATCCTGCATTCAACATTTTCCACTTATTGAGTAGGGTACAATAAATTTATTAGGTACATACTAGCCGTTCGTCGCGGTTTAACTCGCGCAGTTCCTGTTCCCGTGGCAATATCGGGATAAAAAGCATCCTATGTGTTAATCCAGGGTATCACCTATCTACATACCAAATTTCAACTAAATCGGTTCAGCCGTTTTTGCGTGAAAGAATAACAAAAATAGATCCATCCATACATTCTCACAAACTTTCACATTTATAATATTAGTAGGATTAGTTATTAAATTATAGATACGCAAATCAAAAAAACTTAAATATTAGTCTAAAATAAGACATCAAAAGTGTATGATCAATGATGGGAAGTGTCAGCTGTGGTGGCCCACCACTTGTGTGTAATTGAGCCGACGGGGCTGTAATCTCCGCCGTTGTCACTTTCAATCATCCCACTCGACGGAACTCGCATGACGTGATAATGACCCTCAAATTAAAAGTACTTTATTATTTATTTACAATTTAAAATATTTCTATGGATATCGATTTTGTTTATGTTAGAGTAGCTATTTAATTAGCAGTGTTAAATAAGGCTTTCTTATTTCTTGATGAGACGGCAGTGGCGCGTTACTAGAATTTTGCCATTGTGTAGTTGGGTGTAGGTAAAATAAGTTTCATTTTCGGTGTTTGGATGTGGACTTGTGGTTATCAGCAACATGTGCTTCTACTACCAGAGTCAAACATCGACCTCTAAACAAGGGTTTTATTCGTCGTCTTTTCGTCGTGTTTTTTGTAAGGCATTTGTAGTAACTAAGCCTTCGATTTGGCGTCTACTAAAAACTTGTCAATAATTAAAAAAAAATTGAAACATCTGCTATATTTAATAATCTTATTAAAGTGCTATTCATAGCATGCTTGGGTTATAACCCAAGAAAAAATAAATGAATAGTGTAGTTATATGAATTAATATTGAGAAAGAAGAATAACTAAGTAAAATAGATATGTTATTTTACTGATTTTCAACATTTCTAATAGCTAATAGATATTTTGAAAGCACTCCATGAAATTCAATAGACTTTTATAACAAACTATTAAGACTATCCAATATTTGATCAAATCTTAAAGGGTATCTGCTATGCGTGGTAACCTTAGGCTGGTGAAGGTATTTTGCTCATATTTTAAATTTAAACTAAGGTAGCTTTTAACAATCATGAATCGTAATTATTTCTTCTAATCGTACAACTCAAACTGACCGCGATCAGGATTGTTAATTTTTTACTTAAAAATGCACCCCCCTAAAATCTAAATGTTTGTTTTGTGATCGACTAAAAAAAGATCATGATTAATCAACAATACTTACAACACAATAGTATTGCGAAGGTATTAGGGGTTGCTCCCTTTAATATTCATTACTGATCCCCTAATTACAAATTTATTCGACCATCGCACGTCGAGATTAAAGAACACCTGATTTTTCTCTATTTATTCTTTATTATTTTTCAATCGGTCCGCATAGAAATTAATATTGCGATTTGCGAAGAACGATTGCTTCATTAACTTTCAATTGGTACAGATAGTCTTCTATTGGACTGTATTGTTATTGAAATAAATACCTATAGAGGCAAAATATTCTTACCTACATTGTAATGTAAAGTTGCTATAAAGAAAATTAAAATAAATAATTGAGAAGATGTACTAAACACTCTTAAATATTTAATATTTTTTACTAATATGTACCTACATCCAAATTGAGATTTTAATATTATTTTAAGACTAGTTGCAGAACAAAATTATCGTCGGGTAATATCAAAACCGTTAAAGTACTTTGTTTCTCTAATATAAATTACTTTCCCATCAAGAACTAACAATACAAAGGATAAGTAATAAAATAATAAAGATTAAACATTAAGGCTAATTAGGTCTGTCTAACAAAACAACGTTCGCTTGCAACCACTCGAGTTCCAAATCTCCTAACACATTAGTTACGTACGAATGCGCAAACAATCTGGCAATCTGCTTAAATACGATGTAAACGAGTGCGATACAATTTGCGGATTGGGGCTAAGCTAATACAAATCACAATGTTATGTTTCCAACGGGATGGACACACGTGCTCTCTCCCACACGATATATGAGACCATTAATTGGTCTCATACGATTTTTATTGGCTTTAAGATCTGAATATTTAGTACCTACCTATTATATTTAAAATGTGTTTGAAGCCCTAGATTTTCAATAAAGTTCATATAGGTATTTAAGAATAATTAGAACGTGACCAAAACTTTCATAAAAAAGGAATTTAATAAGTATTCTTATCCTAAGTGGAATGTATGAAAAATAGCATATATTCACTCTTATTATCGAAGGCAATGACTATCTACAGCTCATGAACATTTAAAATATGTTTATATATTTTTAAGAACTTGGTAAGTACACATACTTATTATATAGTCAGATACTAAAATAATGCCATAACAATGCCTTAATTATAAGAACTTATTAATCCACAATGTAAGTAAGTATCTACTAACGTAGTGAGATATATTAATAGATGTTACGTATTAAAACTTATTATCCTTTATAGTGGTGCAAATCAAATTTTATAATTTAGGTACAGTATAATAGAAAATAACTTGGAGGTTCCTTTGAAAATATTGTTATAAGCAAGAAAAATTATTCTCATTAATTATGGACAACAATTTCATAATGTTTAATATCTACGTTCAACTTCACCATTTTCGTTTTCATTAAATATTACAGTACCTATTAGTTTTTACGTAGAATAAACGTTCTTCATTATTTATTTAACGAAACAATAAAATTATTTGTACCACTACCAAGAATTATTTATCTCCGCGTTTTCATAATTTTCAGACGTAATTTTCATTATTCAGTTTCACGGACCGCTGTGCCGTAATAGTTATAAGTGTCGAACAATGGATTTTATCGCGGTGTAGCAGAATTGCCGGCAATTTTCACGCAAGGGTGAATCATAATGGGGCACAGCGCGGCGGTATTGCCGAGCACCCATTCGTGGTGTGGTAATCGCATCAGCCCCGCGCGCACCTTCCGCGTCTACAAACATAAACCTCCAGTCGAGACACTTTTTAAACGACGCGTCTAACCATTATGATTCTATTTTCAGGAAACGAACGTTTTCAATCTAATACGATTGGCAATGTTTGTGTCCAAAGTACACTTGTTCGGAAGGCTTTTTTTAGAACTGCGAGATGACATTTATATCGGTGTTTATACATTTCAATACATGCAGTATTTATTATTCACTAACAAGTTAATTAAAAGATGCCGGTATGGCGGTATATAACCGTATAACTTATTGCTAGACACTATTAATTCCTGTATTCAGATGCAATCAGAATATGAAAATGTTTATTTAAAAGTAAATAAAAATATTCCGCAAAGGAATAAGCGTTATTGAGCGGGACACATTGTACTGAATGAAGTTTTCCTCAAATATTCATAAAGAGCGTCCGGCAAGCGGGGATTAAGTACGAAGAGGTTTTATCTACATCGCTCCGTATTGTGTTTATTCAAAGTATTTTTCTAGTGATATTTTATTTCCACGATTATGTACTCAGATACTAGCCTTTCATGTTCTCTCTTTGTGGATCGGACGTCCGAGGTTCTTACAAACTTTTCTTATTCTTATCTCGCAAATCTCGTATTTAAAGTTATAAATATAGATAAGGGTGTACTTTCTTTTCTATAATAGATAGTATAAAAGAAAATATGCTACTTGTGAAGCTCATAGCATAGCAACTATTTATACCTTTGCCGGTCAATATTTCTGAAAGCTTTTAAAGTAAAGCAAAGTGGAAAGGCATTTAAATTTCTTGTGTTATAAGCATGGGCGTACTGAGTTACCAGGGAGGGCGTAGGGTAGAAATCGCGCAGAAACCGCTAAGCATAACTAACCACTAACCAGTGTGTCAGTGTAGTTTTAAAGTCCTGATTACACTTTGCGTACTCTATACTACACTAATAGCAACGTCTCATGTTGGTGACTTTGTGTAGTGTGTCATAAAGCTGCCCCGGACGAGCTAACCTACAAAATTTAACTTGCATCCTCCTAGGCCAGAATTGCCCCTGCTTACGTGGTACCTTTTTATAGTGGGGAGTCTTCCGCAGATAATATATTGGTAGATATCTATAAATAATGAGAACTACCCTGTACAAAGCTCAAATACGACCAAAATAACACCTACCTATCCATATACATCGTCAGTGCAACCACGACCACTCTGATATGATTACATGTTGGGTATATAAAAACCACTTATAATAATGTAATTAGAAATATGCAAAAAACAGATCAGACTACTTTCATCATAATGAATAATACTACGCTATTTAAGCTTAAAGATTTTATGATATTAAGTAATTTTTTGAGTCAACTTATATTGTTATAGGCTCTAATAGCCTATAAGAATATAAGTTGACTCAAAAAGTTCCTAAAAAAAGTGTTATTAGTTTCGAAGATCCGTCTATAAGCTGAGAGGTTAGCTTTAGCTTCTATAAGCTAAGTTCTTCGGATCTTGGCTTAAAGAAGCTTCCCTTTTATAGAACAGAAACGGCGAACCAATAGCACGTAGCACAAAACACAATTTATTTTATTTATTTATCCTACACTTTGTTACAATATTCAACATTATAACGATTGATTGGATACAGTATTAGTAACAGGCGACCTTATCACTTAAGAGTGATCTCTTCCAGGTAACCCATTATAAACCGGAAAAAAGAAACAAAGGTAAATCAGACGGCAATATACAACTGATACGATAACATAGTGAATATAAAATAAACTAATTAAACATGCAAACATTAAAACAATATAGATGATAAGTTAGTTTTCCTATAATTGAATAACATTTAATATGTAGATGTTACGGAGAGATGCTAGGATTAATTAATTATGTTTTTATCAAATTAATCTAAAACATTTCCTGCAATGTTAAGGTAAATTTTTATTCAGATTTTTAATTGATGTATATTATATGTAATTATTGTAATTTTTTTTTTGATGATGGGGCTGACATGGCTTCAGAGCTAAAAACCCTAAAAAAAAGATAAAAAAAGGTAAATTTTGAGACACTTGTTCTACACTGACAAACCCAAACTTTAATTATTGTTAATAATTAATTTAAGGTACAGTACAGTATACTTAGATGAATCAAAAAAGTTTATCTTTCGTATAATTAAATTACTTATATGAATTTCTTAATTCTATATAGTAAATAATTAGACAATTATTATAGTTAGTACTTAAGTACCCACATATTTAGATTCTGAACATACTCGGCTTTGTAGCGACTGCTACTAATGACGCGTCGAAGAAGAGAAAAGTGACAAATTCCGCTTAGCTACCTTCTTAAAAGGGTTGTAGAAACCATTTTTATCATCTTATTTTTTTTTGGAATTTTTATGTTTTTTTACCAAAGGTATTTAAATCTTTTCATCGATTTAATGTGACTATTGACCATACAATAAACCTAATAGGCAAAATAAATATAAATATGAAATTGTTGCAAGTAAATGGCAGTTGTAACTTTTTTCATGGCCTTAATTAAGTATCGGTTATTTTTAAATAAGCAAATGTAATACTGCTACTCACTAGGTAAATTTATCTATCAAAAATATATCTTTAGTGTATTATTGGGTAGATGCATTTAAACCGTTCACTAAAAATTTTGAACTCGTGCAATGTTTTGTTTCTTTAATATGGTAATAAACAATATGATCGAGTAATATCTACGCTTCTCCTAGTTAGGTACCTACCTACTCTATCATTTTTTAATAAATCGGTCATTTTTCTCGCATTTCTTGCATTAAATATACTTAGTCGGATTTGTAACAACATTGCGCCACTGTAAAATGGATATCCATTAGATAGAATAGGAGGCTTGTAAAATATATCTACTATCTTTTTTGACTATCTTTTTTGTAAGGATCAGGAAATCTCCTGCTAATATAAATTTAAGCTACTTACGAAACGCTGCCAGACCAGCACCGAAAGCAAGCTGATGATGCGGTAGAAGAATTGGACGCGGGCAAACCGGTAGAGTCGGTGTAGGTGGCCACAAGGGCTGTAGTCTACTTCTCTGACTACTTTCCGCATCTCCTATTTCTAAATCCGAAGACGATTCACTCTCTGTGCGTTGGGGACGCTCCTCAACATTATCTTTGGTTTTCTCAAGGTGTCCGTAAATGCGCGCGAAAAATTTTCTTGGAGACGATGGTCTTGGCGCTCGAATTGACGTTGCCTCTTGTGCAGCATTTTTGTCACTCATCTTTTTTTAAATTCTTTTCATTGCCAGAATATTATTTTAAATAACCAACTTTGTTTTTCTTTGTTATCACCAATAGTAATATTTTAGTTATAAATTTATTTTGCGTTTAATAAAAGCAAAAAGAAAGACACGTTCTATCCTGACGCAGAAAGCACGTGTATTAAATGTGTCAGGTGCGCTACCCCTTGGTTGCGAAGCTCCGCCCTCTACCCTCTGGGAAACGATAGCATTGTGGAAAGGGTAAAAGACGGCCAATGACGGCCCTTACACGTTTTCAACCGGCCCAAGAGGCGGGATGTTTCATAAGTACATCTTTAACTTAGTTTATGGTCCGGAAAATTTTTATTTTTATACTCCTCAGTTTGGTGTATTCAAAATATATATAGCTATGTGTACAGTCAGCAGCTCGTAAATTGGAAAAAAATCTTACAAAAATATTGTTGACCGTTATTATTAATATAATACTTACATGCTATCAAATAATGCATGTTATGTTTTATGTAGTTTTTAGCAATTATTATTTTTTGGCCGAAGTTTGTGGTTTCACTCTCGTTAAAAGAAGGTATTAGTTAACTAGTTTCATGAGCAAGTAATTGTACCTAGCAAACTTATTTTTTAAGGAAAAAAATAGGTCTGACAAGAGCTGGTATCATTTTTCAAAGCTTCAATAGCGTAAATTTTGAGCACTGTAAAATAAACTCAGTAGATACATTTACTTTACAAGTAAGAAAATTGATAGGTAAGTACTATCTACCAATTTCACATAGACTTACCGAATTACCATATTATTATGAATTCATGTATGGCGTTATTTTATTTAAGTAATACTAATTTAAATGAATGTTCTCTGTGTTTGATGGAAATAACTGTGTTACATTCATGATAAACATAGAAAATTATGTATGTTTTGTAAAATTGTACCTATCTATCTGAGAGTATCTAAAATAAAAATAAAAAGTACAGCTGTGCTTATCAGCATTCTGATTCATGTTTATGCGTATCTATAGACATTTATCACACACATACATTCACAACACATAGCCATGTAGAATTTACTACCCGTAGGCTGAAAGTAGGTAATATTATTCAAAAAATGACAGACTTTTTTGTGCAGTATTTAGTTTGTAGTACTAATAAGTAGTACTACAGTCTTCTATATAAATACCAAAAGAACTCTTAAAACTATCGTATTTTAAAACATTTTCATCTACACAATTTAAATTCAATTTATCTTTAGACGTCAGGTGAAGTAGATAAGTAATTATATATGTACCTATATTCTTAGAGTAGTAACACCTATACGTCTATGTCGATATTAATATGTCAAAAAATAATTTGTCAAATAATTCAGTTCGTAAGCAAACATTTACAAATTAAAATACTGAAATTATGATACGAAATACGATTGTTTTGATAATTTTATCGTTATTTCTTTGTCTCACTTTCAACTATACATTTCCTTTACATAGAAATTCCTTTAAAATAGGGTACGCAAATGGTAAGATTTCCTTATAAAATTAATTAGATACCCTGTCTTTATTTGTAACCAGATAAATAGGTATAAGTATACTGGATTTTAGATTCTGGAATATGTATGAGGCATATAAATCACGAAAGTATCATCGATAGAACAAAGAAAATGGCGTCTAACTTGGAAAATGCAATCAGAAAAATCAAAGACACTACTCAAGATTTCGGTAAAAACCTTTACGACCACATTAACCCAAAAAGTCCAAATAAATACTTTCTAAGTGACGAAGATCTGCGGCAATATGAACAACTTGTGATTATGAAGAAATATCCTTATTTAGACCCTAAGGAAATAGAAATTAAATTAAGTGGTACAAATAAGAATGTTAGACATAATAATGATGGCTTACAGTCTGTGGTAAATTTAAACGACCCTAATATCTGTGACGCAAATGAGGACACTATAAATGTTGAGATTTTAAATCGAGGCCTTTCTGGCGTAGCTATACCCAGTAAACAAGCAACTACAACACTACAAGTTTCAATAAATAATCATTTATTAGATTCAGAAAAAATCAACATAGGCGGAATGTATTCCGACGTTGTACTGCACAGTCTGAAAAACGATGTTATTGAATATTTGAAACGAAAAGGATTTGAGACCTAAGAACCAAAGAAAATAGTTTGAATGGTACTGAGATTAATAACCGATCTACTTAACTACATTACCTATTGCGAATAAAACATCTATCCATTCTCATAATATAATTTTCTTGTCTGTATTACTTATTCGACATTTCATTAAAACAACAGTTTCGCTTTAAACGTAGAGTTAAAGCAAAAAAAATCCTATTGTATAATTATGAAAAATGTTATTATATCTTCTAAAATCAGTTAGACTTTAGAGTATATACCAACTGGTAAAGCATCCATGAATTCACATGAGAAAACTATTCGACTAAAAAGGTATTTCTGCTCAATATTCTTATGGTAATTTTTTACAGCAAAATGATAATCGACCTTATATTTAATAGCATACCATCAAAAAATTACTCCTATTGTTTCAATTGAAAAAAGTTTTTGACTTTAGATTATTTAGCCCTGGCAGAGCAAAGTACAGATGTTTAAATATTATGTATTCAGACAAATGGCACAATCCACGGTGTGAACTGTGACATATGCCAAGATCCAGAAAAAAACAGAAATGGATTGTGACAGTGACATATTAATATAATACAAATGTCAAATACGACGTTTTACACCACGACTTCCAATAGAAAAGTTTCAATAACAATCGAATATAATAAACACAACCGACTAATAATGTGAACAATTGGGTCCTCTTTAAATAGGATGAGATAAGCGGTCTGACGTCCTCGTTAGTACATTTTTGCTACCGTTATTGAAACAGTATATCGGCGTTCTGAAAAGAGCAAAGTATTTACCGTGTTATATTTCAGGTATGTATTAAATTTTTATTATAAATACACTGTTTATTGTTTTTTTTTGAAAAGTTTAACAATTAACTTATAGTTGAAGGATGGTTTCTACATCGTGTCTATTTTCTATGTCTATTATTGAAACATTATTTAAGGTAGTTTAAAAGGAAAAGAATTCACAATTAATATATCCAATTTTATTTTATTACAGAGTTATTTGAAATGGAATTACAATGTAAAGTTCAAAATTATGATTGGGGGAAATTAGGTCTCAATAGCACAGTAGCAAAACTAGTTGCAAATGCTGATTCCTCAGTAACTATTGATCCTACTAAGCCATATGCTGAACTTTGGATGGGAACTCATCCAAACGGTCCATCAAGAATCATAGAAAGAGACATACATTTATCAGAATATTTGAAAGACAATCTTGATGCTATTGGACCAGATGTAAGAAAGAAGTTTAAGGAACCAGTACCTTTTCTGCTCAAGATTTTATCTGTAAGAAAGGCTCTTTCAATACAAGCACACCCTACAAAGGTAAATAATCTTAAGTATTAAAAACTTCAAACAATATTTTGAATGTGTTGTTTTACTCCAATAATATGCTATGAATAAATACTTAAGATTTCACAATTAATTGTTTAAAAATATTTTAGGAACATGCTGAAGAATTACATAAAAGCTTCCCAGATATGTATAAAGACCCGAACCATAAACCAGAGCTGGCTATTGCACTCACACCATTTGAAGCTCTCTGTGGTTTCAGACCAATATCGCAGATAACAGAATTTATTGACAGTAGGTATTGTTTTATTCCTTCTTGCTATTTGAAATGGTAGTGATGCATTACCATAATTTTGCCACTACCAAGTTGTGTGTAAATAAGTTTCAGGGTCAATATTTCGTTGTGGCAACCGGCACCACATGCTTCCAATACCACTTACAAACATTGGCCCCTATTTTACTTCATTAAGTATATATTTTATTTGTTCACAAAGAACAAGTAACTTCGACCATTGTTTTTCCCTTAGTCTAAAAATTTGGAAATTCTTACTCAATGCACCAATAATATGTGTAGTTCTATTACAACTTAAAATACTCCTCAGTAAGATAAGCAATAATCTTTATACTACTACATGTATTGGTCAGTCAAATTGTTTTATATTGCTTTATATTTGTTTGATAATGCTGGATAATTATAATACAAAATTACCTTTTTAGTATTAAAGGTTCATCTGGCTGCAGTTTATAATATTAATGGTATAATAATATGTTACAATTTTTTTTTCAGAGCTTCCAGAACTAAAAGAAATTTTATCAGTGGCCAGTGTAAATGCACTTCTTGCACAAAGTGCTGATATAGATAATACAGTACTTTTAAAAGATGTCTTTGAATCTTTGATGACCAGCGACAAAAATAAAATAGCCTCGGGCTTGGAGGCATTGATATCAAGACTAGAATGTGAAGGTAAACTTATATTCACATATCTAATGCCTTAAAAAATGTAATGTTTCTTATCATGAATATAAATTAGTCTTATTTACATATAAAAGTGAGAATATAAAAAAGAAAGTCAATTAGCAACTGCCAATGAAAATGATAATGAAAATTGAGTTATATATTCAATGATTGCATTTTAACTTACATTTAAAGGCTGATTTTGATGAAAAAATAGCCTTATTGCAGTTTCTCAAGATAAATATTTTAAAATAAATGAGAAAACCTTTTACTAGGAAACTTTAATATTTTACGAATATTATCATTTATTTGATTATATGAATATTGATGGTTCACAGCCAGCTAGCTAATTTATATTAAACCCTTTTCTTTTTTCATGTTGATAAAATTTGAATATTTTTTTAGATAACTCAACACAATCTTTTCTCCTCTACCCACTGCTAAAGCAGTTGCATTCAGATTTTCCTGGGGATGTTGGATGTTGGGCCCCTTACTTCATGAACTATATACAGCTTAGGCCGGGACAAGCTATGTTTTTGAAACCTAACTTGCCACATGCATATTTAAGTGGAGGTTGGTAAAGTTTCTATATATCTATCTTAAGAATATAAAGTTATTGTTTACATTTTAAGGATGATAAATGTTTTGAAAAAGTTTTGATGTCAATGAGTGAGTTTACTTAAAAGTATTACAGTCATAATCAAGACCCTTGTAACTGATAACACATACACAAGATAGCTCTTTAATAACTGTGGATATATATAAAACTACTAGCTTTTGCCCGCGACTCCGTCCGCGTGGACTTTCATTTAAGCTTTGACACCTCTTCCCCCTTTTAACCATTTTTTCCAGTTAAAAAGTAGCCTATGTTTTATGTCAGGCTCTAGACCATCTGTTTACCAAATTTCATTACAATCGGTTCAGCGGTTTGGCCGTGACAGCGTAAAATTATAAAAAGTTTCAACCCCTTGAACTTTTTGGGGGTTGATTAAAAAAAAGTAGCCTATGTCCTTCCTCAGGCTTAAGACCATCTGTGTACCAAATTTCGTTCAGTAGTTTTAGCGTGATGGAAAGACAGACAGACAGACAGTTACTTTCGCATTTATAATATTAGTATGGATGAAATAAACAGCGAAAAGTGTAGCATGTAATGATATTTTCAGATTGTGTAGAATGCATGGCATGTTCTGATAATGTCGTTCGAGCGGGCTTAACTCCAAAACACATAGATGTACCAACTCTTATTAGTATGCTTGACTATACTAGCTACAACATCAGTGAATTGTTGTTTAATCCACAAATGGAGGATCCCAACAGTTGTGTCTGGAGACCTCCTGTACCGGATTTTGCTGTCGTCAAAATAAGAGTAAGTTTTATTTAATAGTCTGTTCTTGGTCTACTGGTTCTTAGACTATTATTATCAAAATTGTGCATAGGTATGTGTATTTACCAAGTCATCAGCAATTCTTTGAACAAAAACTTATTTTATATCCTTGAAACCTTTTTCTAGTCCTTGCAAAAGATTTTGCTTCCAATTTTTAGATGCAATTAGAAAAATAATCATTTCTATATAGTCTAACAAAGTAACTGTAACCAATAAATAATTACAACATTAATAAAATATGCCTGTGATGTTCTACCAATAATAGAGGTGGTTGTTATATTATTTAGCAGTTATAAAAAACGTTTTTTAAGAAAAGCAAATTAATTCGTTTTTATTTAAACACCCTTTGCTGTATTATTTAAAAGTGCTCTATAAAAATTATGACTAAAATTGTTTTATTTAATACAGCCCCATCTAGTAAGCAATTTTGTACTTCAAAAGTATCCCTTCTCTTGATTGATATAATTTTTAATGTTACCAATAGATGTCGCTTTCTTCAAAATTACTATCCTAACATCGAAATCGGTGGTATAACAACCTGATTTTTTAAAGATAATTTTACTTGCCTACAAGTTTAATAAATATCTCCTACATTTTCAGGTAGAATCAGGGGATTCATATAACACGATAGTGCGTTCCAGCCCCAGTATTATTATAATAATATCTGGTAATGGTCAAGCATGTGACACGGAGCCTATCCCGGCTAAGTCAGGAGTGGTTATTTTCTTAAAGGCCAGTCGACAACTGACTTTAACGCCATCTGACGGAGATCACATTGAAGCTTATCAAGCTATTTGTAATGTTTAAAAAAGTTTGTTGTTCTTTTTATGTTTTTGAATAAGTATTATTTTTAGCAAAGGCTAAAGAGGCTTAGTGTTACAAAATATTTTAATTGGATACATAGTTCTTTTGAAGATATAGGTATCTCTAAATATGGATAATTGTTTAATGTTTTATAAATACAGTTTCAATGGACCACACTTATTTGTTGTTTTAAGCATTAAATGCAACAGTTTTATTCGGATATAATAGACACATTCTTTATAATACATAATTAAATGCTACTAAAGAAAATTATACGTCAAACTCAGGACAAGAATGTTACATAGTGTAATTTCTTGCTTCAACTATTTTATTTGCAACAGACAAGAAATTTTTCTTGCCTAAATGAACCTTTAAATGTACATGTATTAAAATGATGTTCCTATATTTTTACAGTTTTAAGTTGAATTTCAATTTTCAAAACATCTTTATTTCAAGTATTATTTCTCCTCAAATTACCTAGTTATAATTCCAAAGTAATAAGTATTAAATATTTTATCTCTTATACAATTTTTTCGGCTGTGACATCTGTGCCTTAAATGTGTGTTACTAGTACACAATGTTAATGCAAAAAAGTTTTTATAATCTATAAAATAAAAAGGTAGGTAAGGTAACAAAAATGTATTTTATAAGCTTATGCTGAATCACAATTTAATCATTACAATTTTATACATTTATTTACGTTTTAATTAAGTAAAATAAGTTTTGGTGTATTATGTAAAATAAATGTTTTATCATAAACTTTCATGTTTACTTTTGTTCCATAAACACGTACAGAATGCAAGCATAATATTTGAACCAAAAAATGTATAAAATATGTTTAAGTGCTTTATTACATAATACTAGCGAGATTTTGTTAGTCGTATAAATTTATAGAAATATGATTATTGAAGATATAGAAAATTGCAACCTTGCAAATTTACGTATTAATAATATTAGTATTTTTTCTTTTTTCCATCCTGTAGCAAGGAAAGGGATTAGAAGACGAAGGAATTTTTATATTATTTTGTAAGTCCTGCCCTGTTTCACTTTAAGCTTCATCAAATCATCATTTTTATGCTCAAGTCTATGAGGAGGCAACATTAGGTGACTTGATTTAACGTAACAAAAACGTTATAGTGCTTGTCGGACATTGCATAGGATATTGTTCTGAAGTTACCTTATTTGAATTTTGCTCTTTTTCTACAAACATTTAAGTAAGGTAGGATTTAAGTAAGTAAGACGACTAAACCAAGCAAATTAAACTAGCAATAATTTGTTACCGAATACATACATAGTGTAGCGATGGAAACTACATGTTGCGGGTTCTAATTGTTATCTCTTTATTAATGAATGTCGACGGTATTTATATATGCTTTTTATATATGTGTGTGGTCTTGCTACATAGTCGCACACATGTGCAAGTACAATGTGTTTTGATGACAAGTCACAATTAACCTAACCATGTCATCTATCAGGGTCAGGCTGTAGTTACTAAGTGCCTACAATAGTAAAGATATTAATATAATTTCACACCATCTGAAGTGTTAAACCGATTGCAATTGCATCATTACAAGTGTTGCGGTTGAAATTAATATTTAAAGCAATCGCAGGTTTATCCCCAGGTAGGTACCAGAAAAAGCAACACTAGGGAATATCTTGTATCATACAGTATTTCTCATTAACTGTACTGCCGACGCCAAAAGTGTATTAATCTGGACACAACAAATCACCTTTACAAAAAAATAATCTATGTGAGGTATAAATCATATTATCAGTAATTTTCAAAAGTGAACACAAAATTAAATAAGAAAAATTTTAGTGTTAAAAATTGATTTGTGTTAATATCTTTTGTATCCAAATCCAACTTCCTACCGACTTACAATCTTACAAATTAAACATTACACATTATTTCCTAAATGTGTATAGAATGGTACGTACTAGAGATGGGCCGAGTACTCGGTTGATACTCGGTACTCGGCGTACTCGGCGGGGTTTTTGATACTCGTACTCGGCCGAATAACTCGGTTAATCTTTGTTATTTGATAACGAGTATATTTTATTT
>DWAJ01002075.1:0-19060 GCA_018238005.1 Eurema mandarina | reverse complement strand
CTGACCCCTACACATCAAAAAAATAAAATTGCGTCCCCTAAAAAAATGCAAGGTTAGGCCTGGCGGTCCGAGGTTCAACCTTTCGCGGTCCGCAAACGGACCGCGGTCCGCCTGTTGCTGACCGTTGGTATAGATAGTTTCTAAATAACTATTCTTTTGAACTATGAATACACTTAAAAGAAAGCATCCAAAATTTTGTAGCTTTTTGTAATTATTTCAATTAAAAATAAATTAAACAACTATTCAACTCGAGCCTAACATAGGTTTTCAAGGTATGTTATTCAAATGGGCTTATTAAATAATCCGGCTTGATCTGAAAATTTAATTAAGAATATTAAAACACGTACCTTGTATTAATATGCCATTCGGTCAAACGCGAATTAGTTAGACCGATTTTGATTAAACTTGTAATATATCAAGATAAGGTATTCACTCTATTAAGGAATTTTGAACAGTTATAAGATACAGTTAACATAAGAGAGTAAAAGTGGCTCTACTCAATAGAGGTAAAGATGTGTATCTAAAGTCTAAACCAGATTCTGTTCGCACTTGCACCTACTATTATATAGTACAATCTTATAATTGTCATTGATAACTTCCATAGTTAGGAATAACGGAAGATAGAAATATTAGAATAGGAATATTTTCATTAGGTATTCATGTATCATATTATACATTCACTTTTAACCTAGAAAGAGCTATAATTAAATAGAACATAGAAAATTTTAATTATTGAAGGTATTGTCACGTCTTTAAGAAGTATGTATAAAAAAAATATATTTTTATAATTACTAAATCTTGAACGAAACTTGTAAACTAACAAGTCTTCAACGAATCCAACCATAGTCTACAGAAAAGGATGACACTAAAGCAACATAGCTAGCCCTTAAAAGGAAATCTTTTTACTATCTTTAAAATAGTTGTTGCATAACAACAGTCATGTAATACATTAGAACCTAATCTTCAAAACGGATCTAACCATTTGTACTGATTATGTAACGGTGTATCAACTGTAACATGAAATTAGAGCACTTTTTTCTTTAAGTACTGAGATATTATAATAATTTGTGTAAATTACACTGAAATTCTCTCCTAAGTACGTATGATTCATGCACATATTAAATATCTATAACGTCGTATTAAATATACCTACAATATCAACTTTATACTATAATTTTCTAGTAATTGTGACTCTGATCGCGTGTTCTTGATTAATTTCGGAATATTTGCGAGTGTGTACTAACACGTTAAAGTGTTCAGTGTGTCGAAATGTATGACAATTATTGTTACTTTTAATTACTTTGGCACGTTTACTTTAAGAAATGCGATGGTTGCCTAAATTTTCGATCTATCGTTTACTTAAGAATAAGTATTTTTTTTACATGAGTCATATATTTCTAAATGCCATGAGAACACGTCAGTACCTAAGTTATTTTAATAATGACTAATAATGAGGTTAAAGAGCATAGATACATTTGTAAAGTCGTAATTTTTATAAGTTAAAAATATTTTTTATCTTTTAAAATAGCCTTAGGTACCATTCATATCTGATGTTTCCATTAACATAGCAAGACATTAGAAAATTTGTTAGTATAATAAAAAAGATAATCAAAAAGTAAGCCATGTAATGTAAAATTTCATTCGGCGAGTGACGTAATATTTGTTTGAGGAAAATTAAAGCAAAAAGTTAAAAACTAATAGCGCCTCAGTTACAATTACCTCAAATTGCGGAAGTGGAGAAGCAAGAGGCAAGAGCGGATAGTTTCTATTTCATTTCAGCGACACTATGTTATAATAAAATTAAGTGAAAGTTTATTATGAATATGTTTATATCTCATTTTCATATTGACTCGGTCATCCAATATTGGTGAATTTGAGCAGATTTGTAGATATCGTGCTCACTGTGGCATTTTCTAGAAAAAACATAAATTAGTTTGATGTGTTTACTGTAGTTTAATTGTGTGAATCCTTTAATTAATACTACTTAACAATTTAGGCAAAATAATGTAATCGTTTTTGAAGCTTCCATTATACACACACAAGTTAATAAACTGCAACTTCTTGTGTCTGTCATTTACTACTTCTGTAATTCATTTAAATGATTCTCCTTCACATAAAAAACCCACTACAGGAGAAATCACATTTTTTATTAGTTGTTCTATCATTAGATAACAATCTCCATCAGAGTTAATAACATGTTTGATTACAACGCAACGTTGGTATACAAATTATATTCAAGAGTAAAAAGAATGTAGGTTTCTATAACAAACCGAAACTATCGAAACGACATACGAAATTAATCAATCAATGTTTTAAATTTTCTTATTTTGCAAAATCCTAAATAGATTCAAGGCTTAACGCAAAATGAGTGATTGCTAATTGCAATATGTGTCTACACTTTTTAAAGTGAAGAAAGTCGGTCATTTGTGATTTACTTCGTTCTGAGACTTTAAATAACCGAAATAGGTAAAATTAATTAAAAAAATATTTAAACTTTGCTCGCACACTTATACGCCTTATAATTTTAGTGTCGTTACTTAATGTTATATAAACCAATTAAAACTTGACTCATCATAGGAACAAAATTACATCTTATAATGTTTTTATATTTTAAACATATTATGTACCTATACTTATTAAAAACTCTAATTATGATATTTCAAAATTGTCTGTGTAAGTTTAACGAAAATAAAAAATACGGTATTTTTCGTATATTTGTTTACATTTAAACATATTTAGCATAATCAGTTGTAAAACTCTTGTCTTCTAGTCATCGCTTTCTTATGTGGGTGTTAATCACACAACATGACGAATAAATGACTATAAATGTGAAAATATTGACGCAGTATCCCATGCTCGTGAATGTTATATAACAATGGCTGACTAATTTGGCTAGGATGTTCTACTTTTGTCAGTGATACGAGGAAATTTCGATTGTTTCTGAGTAATTGTTAAATTATAGAGTATTCACTTCGAGCTGAGATTGATTGACATCGGCCGTGTTTATGTTAGACGCGAATTAAAGTGCTTCTTTATAGTGCTTTGTTGCGTTATTTTTGTAGTGGAATAGATTTTATCTTTCACTTATATAATAATTCCAAGTATTAAATATTAATTACTTTTATATCGCCTAGATTGAAATACTTTCTTAGACTCCAATTTAATGTATCTTACTACAAATATTATAAATACGTATGTTTTTAAATATCGTTATTTTAATAGAAATATAAAAGAATAGTATCAGGTTATACGCAGGTGAAACCGCGGAACAGAGTTAGGAGATAATATTTTTAAGGTTCAATAACATAACTTAAATTAATAAACAGGTTATTGCGGTTTTAATTACTTGTAAGTACCGTATCATTACGCGTCTGTTGGATCACTGTCTGTGTTAGAGGTCAAGAACCGGCTATTAAACGATCTTCTAATTTGTACGTAGAGCAAAACATTAACCAGCCAAGTCAACTATCACGTGACCTAGGCAGCTTGTGGTCCCGTGAAAACATACATCAGCCTAGATACTCGTAGAGCTTTCTAGCTTTTTCCATCTAGAAGAAGAAGATAATTATTACTTTTAATTATTAATTTCGGAATAAAATAGCCTGATTAATCCAAATGCCATGTAGATTCAAGTTGATTTTCTAACTACTTACAATTTTACAATAGTAATTTGTCAAAATAACTAGAAATTTAGGTAAATTCAATTTGCTAGTACTACTTTGCTACTATGTAGTTGAATAAACTATAGGCCACGTAAATACGTCAGCTATCTAGTTTTTTTTAATTGTAGTGTCAGGTATTAATATTTATAATTTGCACTATACCGCCGCAACATTGTTTTATTTAAAATTGCCCCACGTAAATCTGTAGAGCGTAGAACAACTACTAGAACATGTTATATTGTGTTTGTATTATCATTCGCGATTATCATAAACGCCTCGTTTAATTATAATAGTTGTTTTATCGCAGTGTTATATTCACCTAGTGTTTGGATTGCTACTAGGAAGATATTTTTAGCATTTATCTAACCGGGTTATGAAACGTAACACTCAATTTACAAATGATAAATAATTAGTTTGAAAAAATCGTTACGTAGAGTTTAAGTTGGGTAATAAACGGAGAATGGATAGAAATGTAAAAGTATGTTAGTCTAAGCATCCACGGATTAGTATCATTATGTTGACCTTAATTATAATTTTTGTTTCGCTATCGATTTTCATCTCGTAATAAATTTTTGAATGTTTTGTTCAATTTATATTCGTTATTATAAGAATATCATCGGTTTTATTGAAGTATCAATTCTCAAGAGAAATGTATTAATAAGTAAGCAAAGTATAGTTTACTAATCATATAAAAAGGAACAGCAAAATGAAAAATATGTCCCTATAGATGTCATCTACTTTCTTGTTCTCTTTTTTACTTATTTGTAAAACACATTTTTTGTATGAAGTAATCACAACAAAATCTATTAAAGTATCAAAAAAATCCTTTCACAGTAGGTAATTTAAAGTTCCATGAATTTTCTATTATGTATTAGATTTTTGTTAAGTCACAGGTGCCTTTTGGTCACGATGCCTTTGTTGTGATGTTGCAATTTTAGAACACGGATTTGGATTTTGATCAACGTTCAACAATAATATTATATCACAGTAGCATTGTCTAGACTTGTGATGGGAATTACGAAAATAATGTTTTACGACCACTGATACCGGCTAATTTGAAGGTATAGATTTTTTTGCACCGATGCTTATTTTGTTTGGTATGAGAAAATATTATTATGTAACTCTACATTTAACGTTTCCGTCAGAAAAGTCTAAATAAGAGAAAACTTAAGCCAACGAGAGTCCTTAAAATAAGCTACCAAAAATGAGTTTTAAAACAAATAAAAACATTAAGTATTCTTTAGTTGTTTTAGATATTTACATTTTAGTCAACCATACTTTTGATTTTTTCATTAAACAGGAATATATTTTTATCAAAGCTAGAGTAAGATGGTTTAACTATTAATAAATATTTTAATGAGACGTAGTGCATCACGGCGACAGGTTCTATCATTAAGCGAAAGTAAAAGAAGATTTTCTTTGAAAAACGCGCGGAAATTAATGGGATTTATGTGAGAATCCTATTTACTACATATTATTTACACTTCCTCCTTTGATTTATTAAAACGTTAATTTTCCTTTCAGGTTTAAGTGCTATTGTAGCAATGTGCATATTAAGATTCAGTCTCGACTTTCTATGACGGAGGTTCCACCCCATTGTAAAGGTTAAATTGAAAGCAGGAAGGAAAATATAGCGTATATTCAATCATTGTGCATAATTAATAATGACTTGCTCGATAATGTACGATTAAGACATAAGATTGATGAACTCCTTAAGAGTATCTAAAGTAATTATGACTTATTTTTTCATTCGACATTATATTTTGGTGACATCATTATTTCTGGAAAATAACAATGTATAGTATTGTGTGGGAAATTGTACACAAACGATATATACGACATAATTCAATTAAAAAAATCTATCATTTCTTTGTTTTTATTTAGATATCTATTTTATTCGTAAATTTGTTATAGTGTTTGAATTTGTTTTTTTTCTGACCTTTATTATTGCTGTTTGTCGATATTGCACCTTCACGCTTATTATTGTTACCTATTTAAAATTAATTATTCGTTAGGTATATTTTTTTCAAATTTGTTATTCTTATTTATTCTTTTTATACAATTAGCATCTTCACTGTTAACTTCTTAACAGGTGAAATTAAATCTCGAAAAAATTTCATTATTTTCAACCATAACAAGGGTCATGTTTTCACACTTCAAGCTATAGGTATAATATTATGTTCTATATTGAAATTGGCCAAGATACTCGGATAATATCATTAGAACATTCAACATATCTTCTATAATAAGAGTTTTTGTATGAAATATAATGCATACATACTGATCTATACTTTTATAATCTGTTCCTAACAATATCACTACTATTTATTTACTTATTCTTAAGAACTTAAGAAATTTCTTATTGATATCTCGGAATGTCATTACCGTGCAGGACACGCGCAGTGATGTCAACAGTCAAATGAAAGTGCATCTTGTTAATTCCGAACACAATTGAAAAGTAAATCTTCGAGCTATAAGATTCTCTTTATGTTAAAATCCTAAATCAGATCTTTTTCCTGCTCGTCTCAGAATATTAAAACGCATCGTACTGTTGAAATCAAAATTGAAAAAAGTTTAGGTAATCTAGGGAATTGTATGCCTTCTAAACTAAATTATAAAACACTTAATCATCTAATAACGAAATCTAGAACCATTGAAGTATTTCATTCACTTTAAATTCGTTAGCTATTTTAAAATATAACTACTTAATAACAATTCCTTTCCAATCAAATTTAAACTGTTATGAGTATGTATAGGTGTATTGTAAAATAAGCACATATAGAGATCCTGTACCAGTTTGGCCCGATACCGTCTCACGATGCGTCAACCAATAAATGCATCAAACCGTGATCGAGTGACGCAATTTCCGGCCTCACTATTACCTCATTGTTGGGTTCGGAAGCCCGACGCTCCCATTCTTTCAGTCCGTCCAGTGAAAGGGTCACTTTTACCCTCCGCGACTTAGCGGGTGCGCGCGCTCTTATAAATTCGGTGATATTCCTGCGACACCACATTTTAAATTCGGCGGCTGGTACAGTCAGCCGTTCGATCTGTGTTGTGTATCCAAACATTAGAATAGTGGTTTAGTTTAACAACGTGTTGCGCGTTCTAATAAGCATACAAAATGAAATTCACGGTGAGTGCGTGCTTGTGATCGGTAAACATTAAGTGCAATGTTCGGATTTAAGCGTTTTTATAAGGATTTTGAATAAATTTATTGAAATATTGAAAATTTGAAATACAATTTTAATTATGTATTTTGTACTATAAATTCACTGTTTAATTTCTTATGAATTTCTATGAAATTCCTATGAATCTCGAATAGTTTGCCACCGTGTTAATAAAATATAAATTTCAGTTCTTGTATTTTTAGAATTTATATTTTTGCTAGAAATAAAAAAAAAATTCGAAGCAAATAAATATGTAATGAATATTTGAACATTCACATGCAGTAATTGCATATTGATTACACCTGCATAGATAGTTTTTAAGTAAAAGCGGTAAAAGTGAAATGAAATTTATAATAGCAGCTTTAATCTTGATCAACTCCATGCGGGTCGTTATTTTTATATGAGGTAGAAGAACCTGTTTTGGATTCTCGCCATGTTACATTATTAGCATTAACGAAAGTAAAATGCAAACAAAACGAATGCGTCCGTTCAATTTTAGTTTTAAAATATCAATTTCACCATTTTCCTTTTGTTTTACAGGTAGTATTCATTGCGATTCTGAGCATAACAACAACATGGGCTGCGAAAAAGAAAAATGAAGATCCAAAGGATAAAAGAGAAGCGGCATTAGGTTACCCGTCCACGGGCCACTCTAGCCATACTTTCCATTCCCCTGCACAAGGACACGAAGATGCTAGCTCAATCAGTATTGGAGCGGGATACAGCGTTGGTGGGGCAAAACCAGGACATAGCTATGCAAATCAAATATCAGGAGCAGCTTACCAAGTACCATCTGAAGGCCTCCCCGCCAGCGGCCACGGTACCATCCAACTTGCTCCAATCACACTTCAACCATCTCATGGCGGTATCGTTTCCAATGACTTATCTCAGCTAATGAGCCAACTTCAGCAAGGCCTTAACGATGGATCATTTTCGCTGCAGTCACCTGCTAGCGCTGGAGCTATTTATCAGTTTGGTGGTCAATCCGCTCATGGTGGACAAAGTGCTCATGGAGGTCAAGAATATGCTGTTCCACAATTCGCGTATAACGTACCTAAAGGACAACAATATACATTAGGTGAATCGAATCACGTCCCTGCTCCATCATACGCTGCCGGCACTAAGGGTCTAGGTTCTTACAGTTCTACAGGTCCCGTTTTATTTTCTCCTGAGTCTCATTCGCAGGCTGGTCAAGCCTCATATAATTATGCAGCTCCCAGTTCTGGACATTCCATCAATGAGGGCCAGACTTTGTCCCTAGGAGATGCACAATCCTTATCTGGTTATTCATTTGGAGGTGCCGGTCATTCCCTTGGAGGTGCCGGTCATTCCCTTGGAGGTGCCGGTCATTCCCTTGGAGGAGCCGTTCACTCTCTCGGAGGCGCTGGTCATTCTCTAGGAGGTCATTCTCTCGGAGGTGCCAGCCATTCGTTTGGTGGAGCATTAAAGAGCTATGGAGGAAACTATGCACCTAGCAAATCGTCTTTTAAGCCTTCTGCTTACATTGGTTCTACAAGTCAAAGCGAAGGCCATAGCTTAGCCGGACTATCCAGCTCATATCCTGCGCAATCTCATGGAAGCTATCAATCTGGTGGTTTGTCTTTGGGCTCAGGTGGTCATGGTGCTAGCTTCGGTTCACTAGGGGGTTTAAGTGGAGGTGCTCCCAAATACGTTGCACAGTCTTACTTAGCACCTAAAGGTGAGGGCATTGGCTCATTAGAATCTATTGCGTCAGCTTTTTCTGCTAGTGGACAATTAGGTCATTCCCAACAGGGTTCCAACTATGCGTTCCCATCATCAGCTTACAGTAGCAACGTTCACGCAGCTTCTGCACCCAGTCCTCAATATTATGTTTCATCGTCCAAGCACGGTCCATCTGCCGGCTTTGGATCAGGAAGCGTCTCATATAAAGGCCCAATTTCCGGACATAGTTCATTGAATTCGTATTCATTAGGTCCTAAGTACAGCTTTGGCGGACCCAGCAGTACCCGTTATTTACCTCCTAAGGATTCTCACGGTGCTTACAGCGAAACTACGTATAACACAATTAAATATAGTGAAGAGTTAAAGCCACGAGTTCAGTAGAATCATAAAGTGAAAAATGAGCTGTACATAGAGGCTTATACTTGGCGCGAGGAGGACTCAGTATGATGAATTAGTTTACGAAAATGTGGTTAGGCGAAAGTGTTAAAGTTGTCATTGGTGTTATTTATTTGCGTACGTTCCGCTAATTTACCAACAAGACAACGCTTTAATTCTTGCCGTTAGTCAGCTGTGAGCTATTTGGAATACTTTCTAATTAGATAATATATCGAACTTGTTCGTCCATAGTTTTATAATTCTTACATTGATCCGCCAAGTTATTACCACATTAAGCAATTTGTACTCCTCCAAGCGGGAAAATGTTTGATTGCTCGTGATTGAATGCGAAGTGTATTTCTGTAAATAAAATGTATACGATAAGATAGATTATTTATTATCGTTAGCTATTTTAAGGTTGTTGTTTGTTAATAAACCATTGTTACACAAATATTTGTTTTCTTACCCATCTGTTTTGAGTTTTTCTTTTAAGATCTTTATCAGTGAATCTTGAAATATCCATATATATTTATCCATATTATGCAGAACATAATATGTTTTATTGCTTTAGTAATTAACACCCGGTATGCAAGGCCAGTTTCACTTATAGGAAAGTAGGGGAAATTGAAACTGCACATTATCTTTGAGTTGATGCCAAGATTCTATATCGCTCGGAATATTTAAACGGCTATTTTGTATTCAGATTAGTTGTCTTTGCTTGCAATGTTTTCGTTTAACGCGGTTACACTAATAAAATATGAAATATATTTCGTTAGCTTTGAAGTGAAGAAGTTCTTCAGTTCCGCAGCCATACAAATATGACTTAATGTTTAGTTGTCAGTAATAATATATCTTATAGAGAGTCGACTTTCTATATTTTTGTATCACTTTATAGTTAAACATTCTTTGATTAGTGACAAATAAAGTGGAATAACAAAACAAAAAAAAATCGGAACTCTTTCTCAATAATTCTTAAATTTACTAATAATTATAGTAGGTGGATAGTTAGATCTTTTTTCAACTACTCTTCTTCTATTTTTTAAAATTATTTTCTGCTTTCATTCTAATATAGAGTAAGAGTAAAACTCAATATCTTACTCAAAAAGATAAAAAATAAGACGTACGTGATAGATTAAACGAGAAAAAAATTATATACCGGTTGGTATCAAATACTTCTAGATGACTTTTTTGCGAACGAAGGAAGAAAAGGAATGGAAGACGTGGCATGGAATTTAACAACTTCATATACATAAACTTTGCATAAAAGTTATTTTAAGAAATGACGCAAAAAATCATAGTATATGTAATTAAAATTACTTACTATTATACAATGATCGATAATAATGTTGTTATTAAACCAATACTGGGTACTTTTGCGTCAAAAGTAGTAAAGCGAATTACATAAGAATTAAACGGGCAAGTCCAATACTGGTTGAAAAATATAAGTTACGCCTTTAAATAGGCTTAAAGAGGTTATAGTTATAAATAGACGCTAGGTTCTTATTGTGAAGAGATGCTATACGTTTCAGAACCACTATAGAAACAGTATTGGTTAAAACTTCAAGTACAAAAAAATGATGTTCGTTCACGGTCGAGGGAGTATGTGGTAGCAGAAGTGGTTAAATGCGTTCACTTCCGAATTCTCCGATCTCGGTTGTGTAATCTTGTTATTTCATACTCTTGTTTTTATTGCATCTGATTGATTTACATTTTACACGTAACGTTTGCTCGGGAGAATTTGTAACACGAGGACTGGATTGTTTTAAAACACGTGATTTGATTTAGTTGTTATTGTTTTCAAATATTTGTGGCGTGTAGATAAAAATGATTGTATCTAAGAGGTATTGTTTCAGGGATGACATGATCTAGAAGATTTATTTAAAGTACCTAATAACATTTATTAGAGTTACCGTTATAAGGTTATTTCAGTTTAATGAAAGTTATTCAAACATGTATGAAAGTTAACAACTATAAGAATAGCAAAGGGTTAAACCAGTGGATTAAAGTAAATGAACTATGAATTTAAATTTTAACCTAAATATATAACATTACATCGTGCAATGTTCATACAAACTTTATTGTTTAATTTTTTGTCAGTCATTCATTAATTACTTTTTGATCAAAAGTGTTATTTGATACGTATTCTTACTTGAATGAAGATATTTAGACTTAGATTTTTATTATCTAAAACAAAAAAAAAATAAATACACTGACATGACAGTAACTTATTATGGCTCCATCTTTTACAAATAATGACAGTAAAGTTGTAAAATAGAGAAAGGTATTCTACTTAGCAAGGTTGTACATATAATAATATTGTAACTATATTCTAGATGGCGTTGTACTGTATGTGGTTTCTGATGTTTTTACCAAACAGCTAAGGATTGAATAATTATTAATAGTTCTAAAATGCATCACAATGAAATCATAGACGCAATCATATAAACACTTTTTGTTTTAGTTTTGAAAGAAATACTAAAAAGCAACTAAATGCTAAAAATAAATAAAAAGAAACCGTTATACGAACTAACTCAAAATTTTTACAGAAAATAGAAACGTGTGAGTGGTCACCAAGCGGTGTAAAATTGTAAAGCTCAGAGACCATTTTAATTGATAGCTAAATAAAACAAAGAGTGTTATGTCTATTAAACGGTGTTAATTCCCACGTTTTCACCTTTGATCAAGAGAATTATTATATAGTACTACAGTTTTCGAAACAATTGCTTAATTAGTAAACCTAAAAGAAAATAAAAGAATTAAACGTTACGATTTCTGAGAAATACATGCGCTCCAAAATGTTTACGTATGTTATGAAATTTAATGATGAAGGCTTTGCGCGTTACGCATATTATAAAAATGTAATTTCAAGAAAATTATACCATTAATTTGCCCTTTGTGTGTTACAGGTGTAATAAAGATAGCAACCGACTGTAAAAGCCTTAATCGCAGGTAATGCCTTCGTAGAAAGTGCGTGTTATTTAATTTAATACTCGCAAGTTGTATATAGATCTTAAAGAGCAGGAGTCGCTTATTATTTTTTGTCTATCTCTCTCTATCACCCTTAAATATTAAATTCACTTTGTCTATCTATCTCTTTCACTTATTTTTTTAAATGTAGCAATATCTGTCAGCTACTAATGAAAATGTTATCGTTTAGCCAATTATTACATAGTATGTCACACACGTCACATTAGCAGGTTTTTATTATTAATAGCCACTTACAAATAACTTTATATTCTTAAAAAGTTTACGTAATGGGCTTGTACTTGGTACTTGGTGGATACTTACTTTGTTGTTGTCTATGAACATATATCATAGAAGGTGACAAGAAAGTGCGCTACGGTGGTTCGATAAACAAATTACATGAAATATGGCGTAACGCATGGGCGTATCGAACGCTAGCTATGCGTTTCCGTGCCTACATTCAGGAAGCTAGCTCGAGAGAACTGGATCTGTTACGAGACAGGACAAAGACCTATCGAGCGGTCACTTCCTTCGGTACTGCCCTCTGGATCAAGCGGAAAGTTGTATAAAACCGCATATAAATACGTGAACTTGATATTTACTAACACTTTTCCAAGCGCCACTGAATAGGACACTTTCCTCGATCGCTTTCCGAAGGGCAATGTGATTTCGTCTACATCGAGCATACATCATGGCGAAAATGGAAATTTTGGTTAGTACCTAACGGTTATTGGCCCATCTTCTGATTAGCGTTCTATTACCTACTACAAACTGATTTGTGAACGGCCTCGGTACACTTACAACAATTAGATGATTTATCGACTACAATGCTTTGTTTGAGTTACTATGATGAATTGTTAACATGATTATATTTTTCAGATCTTCATCGCTTTCGCTGCATTAGCATTAGCCAGTGAGGTTGAAGATGCAGAGCAGAAGAAGAGAGGCGCTGGCAAAGCGAATGCTTTAAACGCGATTCCTACTGGAGCCCAGAAGCCCGAATATACATACAGTATTTATTCCCAAAGCCCTGTCCAAAGCCATCCCAGTCAAGCTTACCAGAGTCAAATTCCAAATTCTTTCTATCCCAATCAAGCCGCCAGCCAATATTATTCAGCAAATCCTGCTGATTCGGCGTCAGCCAATGTGCAACCACAAATTACCAACATTCCTCAGCAAACCTCTCATTTTGCTCCTCTTACCTTTATTCCAAATAGTGGTTACCAACAAAAATACCAAATCGTTCCTTCGAAACCCGGCAACAACGTGCAACTAGCTGTATTACAGCAGCCGTCTCAATATCCTACATCATCATTACTACATTACCCACAAATGGTGCTAGCTTCGAATCCAACTAACCATGTAGGACCGCAAAATCCAATTTTTAATGGTATATCGCCGCAAAATAACTTCAATTTCCCTCATTACCAACTGCCGTCTTTTGGAAATCCATTTTTGGGTCATCCTTCCGCGATGGTTTTTGTACCGCAAATTAATCCAAACGTTTACAGCAACCTCGCCTATACTAGTCCATCGCAAGGTGTAGCCAACTATTACTCAGGGAATTCACAATCAAAGCAGGGCTATCCATCGAGTGCATTGATTTCATCATCAAATGAATACGAGAAGCAACAAACTCAATCGAGTGTGTCAAAAGAAGATAATGACTTGAGTGGTCAAAGTGAATATGCCTCCGCAGATTCCAGCAATGCTTACAAAAATACATACAACACGGGACGCAGTACATATACGAAGATATAGGTATAAAAAGTCAAATATATATTAAGGAATTTTAGTAACAATGTTGTGTTTAGCGTAATTAATAATTTTCCGTTTACCTGCATGCTATATTAGTCATCGCTATATTGTACTGATCATATTTTTTTCTATTATATTTGTATACGTTCAATAATCTTCTATTGTAATAGGAGTATTTCCTACGGTTTAAGCATTTTTGCATTTATCCTGAATAGCAGAAAAATTGTTATTCTGCAATTTAAAATAGAGACGAATGTAACAAAGCAAAAAACATTAATTACGGTACAGCTATTTTCGAGTTACAAGTGCTATAACTAACTTGCCTATGTTTTACATACCCCTAAAGGTAAATAAGTAATACCCCTATATATATGGTAGGTATGTGTCGGCAAAACGGGCCCCATGTTGTTAAATAATGAATACAATGTTAATTCTATAATTTATGTTATTTGTTGAATTGTTTTTATTGTATTAAATGTTTTAACAAATATTTTTCGACTTTTTCATTGTTTTGAATTTAACTTGGATTACTAAAACCCTATAACCTCTTCATACCCTTTATAATTTAATGATATTACAATTATTCTGTTGTTCACTATGTTCCGACATATAATAGACATTTTTGGAGGATTAACTTTAGCAGTAACAATCCAACTAGTTAAAATGAATAAAGCACAAGATCTTAAGATTTAGCGCAACAAAGCAGGGTTTTTTGGTAGAAGTTCCATATAACATAAGGTTTTTCCATGGGAATGTTATTCTATGATGACTTCCCAAAGGTCGCGGCGAATGCAATGTATGGGACATAAAACACGCTTTTGTCCCATACGTGGCAAATTATGACTTTTTAAACCAAAATAAATTCGACATAACTTCTTTAATACCTCATACATAGTTCACAAACAGTCAATAAATGTTAATGGATTGTTATTACGTACAATTAACCCGCTTAATAAAAATTTCATAAAGAGAACATCATATGTTAACGCGGCAATTATATAAAAAATTATATTACAGCAATTAACATCTCAACAAATATTATATGGAAATAATAATAGTGAAATTAAGAAAGCATTTTAATCTTCATTTAGTATGTTTATTACTTGACAAACATCTAAATATTGTAATTGAATAACCATTGCCGAAAATAATATAATAATTATTAAGTTATATGAGTTCTATCTACATTAGAATCTGATCGATCAAAGAAATAAGCAACGTGTAAAATCGTAAAATGCAAGCATTTATATTTATTGTGACAGCCATAAATTAATGTATGTAAAGATTCTCACATACATTTTTATAGCTGTTTGCGGTGTAAAAGGTACTCAATTTGTTTGCTGACAGGAAAGACGGTTTTGAGAATTATTGGGCGCAATTAGGTTTCTGTGTACGAGAACTTACGTGTGAAAAGCCGAATGACGTAATAATTATGGACGGTTAGCGCGATGCAGTGAAAGGTTTATTAATTGCTCGCTTCTCGTATTATTTGTATCATTTTATGGTACGCAATCTGTATATCAAAAAGTAGCCATTTTATAACATAACTGGGCTGTAGCTTCATTTGCGTTGAATAACAACTTCATGGATATTACATTGTATATTTCTTTTATGTCATAATATTAAGGTAATTAAAGGCAAACAAATAATTTCGATTAACCGCGTTTAAATCTCAAGTACAAAGTAATAGATATAAAGTTACATATATAAATCTATCTATTGTATAAAAATGTGTTGCTAAATAACTTGATAACAACTAAACTGACTTTTAATATTTAGCCTTATTTTTAATAGTAGCCTTTGCAGTGAAAAAAAGGGTTCAGCGTATAAGGTTCCAGGTACGATTAGCACAGAGTGAACAAAATCGTCCCAGCTAGTATTGTATAAATAATTAATTGGAATACCGTCTAACCTTAAATAATAAAAAAAAACAAAAATGTTAAGTCATTCGCAAATAATGTCAATTGAATAGCTCTTACAATAAAACAATCAATCGACAAATTGATTTTTTTTTTCGTATTGCAAATGTTTAAAACCAGTTACACTTTGCCCGCTAAACAGATTGATATATTGCATTCTCACGATGTTACAAAGGAAATCCTTTGCAATGTGTCGTAAATAATTAAATGACGGAATAGTTCATCAATGAAATTTGTAGGTTAATATATTTGAATGATTTTACAACATCCCGTACATGCATGGTCAGAACAAATTATTTTGATAGGCTTTACCGCGTGCCTTTAATTGTACCTACGTTAGATTGATGTTACGTATTATAGGCCAATTTATATGAAGTAACTTATGGGCGTGGCTTAACTGGTCATGAATAAATAAAAATATGTATAATATATGTATTACTCAACTGATTTAGCTTCTTCAAAATGTTATTACGAGCACGTTATAAAACTTTTCATCTGTAATTTATATTGCATAGATTACATGCCTGGTGTATGGAATGTAAGCTGTATGCCGTGGGTCTACCGAAATTGCACATTAAATGTCAATTTCCAATTCAAACATTTACTGGTCTTTGCAAAAAATGTACGTTCTTTTTAACCAACTTCGAAAAGGAGGAGGTTTCTCAATTTGTCCGTATGTATGTTTTTTTAGAGTTACTTCCAATTTATTACTTATTTTATTAACTTATACCAGCGATCAGCCCGCATGCATAAGGACGAACATAAGAAAGCGCCTTTGTTTACTATGTAATGATTATTATGTAGTAAATGAATGAATCGCAAAAGTACGGGTCGTTTTCATAATCGTGTTGAGTCTGACTGCTCTTCCGTCATCTATAATGGTTCTAGGATTTGTTATATATAAATCAAAATCGGAAATGTTATTACCGGTGTTAAAGGTTTGACACATTTGATTGATAATAATTTTATATCGGTTTGTATGGAAATACATTCACTATAATATCGATATAATCTTAGATTTATTTGAATATAAATGGATTAAAGCAGCCTTGAATAAATTATTTTTAAGTGATAATGCTGCCCTTTACACCTTAATTTCATTCATATGTTAAGGTTCCTTAGCGTAGAAAAGGCTAAAAAAAGTAAATAAACATGGAACTGTTTTTTGACATTGTATTTTTAAGAACCACTGAAGCAAGAAGGTATTTTTGTTAAGGTTTATTCTATTAGACTTACCTTTAATTGTTGTAAGGAAAATGGCAATACTTCGAGATAAGAAATGTATGTATATAGCAACACTTGTTTTCAATAGAAAGAGAGATCGTATAGAATATCGAGCAATCCACTTAGTTAACGTAGAAAGTGACGCGGTAAGTCGATACGGCGTAGGGCGGAGTCATTGTCCTATAGCTTTTATTTTCATTTATAATTTATGCCTATAAAATTTCTAATTAAAGGGCAAGGCTAAGCTAAGCGACTTTGAATATTTTCTAGAAAACTAGTACGAATACATTACGAGAAACACTAATTTAAATACTACGTATTAAGTTGTTTAATTTTTTGGACATACTCTTTCAATTCATTGGTCTTAACTGAATCTATAGCATTTTATATAGCAGATATCTCAATTCGTACCGTATGTATATTTTATGTATGTCAGTAACTTAGTCATTTACAAACAAATTTCGATTATTCTTTTTTGTTAGATTTTTCAAGAGTATCTGTTATTCCATGATAAGTAAAACCGTATTTTGATGACGGCATCCAAAAGCTGTAGTTATTGCTGTTATTATTTGGCTTAATTTATCTCATTACTAAACAAAAAGCTGGCAGTATATGTACTTAAAACATTTTGAATACTGTTTTTACTACTATGCAGTAACATCCCCAACGTGTAATTTATTGGCACTCCTACCCTTTTTCAAATACTTTTTTCTCAAATCGTTACTTCACATAGAATATTTTTGGTTATATAATCTAAGAGTAGATTAGATAGCAATAAAAAAAACTTTAACATAAGATAATGGGACCATCGCTTTAGAAATAAAATCGGAAAGGTGCGTTTTATTATAGACTATCGGATTAATCTTATACAACATGGAATGATGTACGCGATTAAAAAAGAATTAAGAATGATTTATAATTCCTTGTGGCCTTATGAAATAAGACTTAAAACTATAACATAGATAGTTCCGAGGTAGTAGAGTCTTGCACAATTGGAGTATTCCAGCGTCAAGAAGTGGCATCTCATCATTTGGTCAGTGGAAACATTATTTCTCCCCGCCTTCTTTTGTTCCTTCACAAATCCTTTTTCCTATTTTAGTAGTCGACACCTCAGTTATGAGATACTCTTATACTGAGGTGATGTTCTGTTGTTTCATCAAGCAAACCCCTTGCTTATACACCTTAGTCCCCCATCTTATGTAAAAAAAATTACAAGCACTTCCACGGGCTTTCGAAAGTCAAATAACCAAATAAAAATAGTTGGTTGTCTTCTTTATTATATTTAGTCTTTTTATCTTTATGGCGTTTCTTTAATAATACGGAGAGTGCTTTTAAATTTATTCCAATTGACAATTACTTTAAGTACGCCGCTCAATCGCTGGTTTAAAAGGGATCTTGCACTATTTTTACTTTAGTTTAAGCAAATCGATGAAAGTTAATAAGGTATGGTTATTTGTAACTTTTAAATTAAAAAGCTCAGTCATGGCCCAGTTTTGGTTCAAACTCGTAAATGTCAGTCGTTACATTTCAAGTTTTAACGGGTTCAAGGTTCAAAAAATGCAAAAATTAAATGTGACATTGCATTTTAATTCTCTTTAATTATTATCATTCTTATGTTAAATATCACAAAGCAAACTTTAATATATAGCATATATAACAGAATATTAGGTATGTTTTTCCATATCGTATGACTATACGTATGTAAATTCTTAGAGCTTTAAAATTAGGCATTGGATTTTGAGGCGATTTTTTTGTAGCTTAAGTGATTATTTCGACATCACAACGTTCTACCAAATTTACTAAATTGGCCAAATTTTTCTTGCGTTAAATTTTTATTATTAGCATAAAATTTAAAAGAAAACAACGCAATCGAGATGAATACAAGTGATATCGCGAGACATAGCTAGTTGTAATAGTGTAAAGTCTAAAGAATGGTCAATAACAGCTGTGTTATTATGAAAAGTTGGAGTAAATATATACCTACTGCCAAAAAGCATTGTAATTCAACCGGAGTAGTAATTACTACTTCGCGAGATAATACGCTATGAAATGACTGTTTCAACTATCGCTATAGCTATTCTATTGTTGTTTTAATGTTAAAAAGTTATTAAAATAGTACAAGTTGTTTAATAATATATATTGCAGCACTGCCATTTCACCAAGAATAGAATAATATATATTGTTGGCGTTATGCAATGTTATTTTATTCGTTACTAGCTGTTGCCCGCGACTCCGTCCGCGGTAACTTTCATAACAAAATTATTCCCCTGGAGACTGGATAAAA
>DWAJ01002074.1:0-19062 GCA_018238005.1 Eurema mandarina | reverse complement strand
CACACATACAGAGCATGTGGCACCATCCCTAGCTTCAATTTCACAGCGTTTACAGGCAAACATATTAGTACAAACTTTGAGAAACACTTGCAAAAATTATATAAACGAGTAGCGAGCAGTTAAGCACAAGTGGTCGGATTCGATTCTACCGACAGACTGAATTTTGTACCTTTAAGAGTATTAATGTACTAGGTCTAGGAGGACATATTCTAGATGATATGTAGATGTTGTCGGAGTCGGCTAGTTTCGGCTATCTTTATTCAAACACATTCATGACTTACATTTCCAAAGGTCTGCGCTGAGATTACATCTTTAGTTATTCAATTTGTGAGTAACTAACTTTGATAATCAGCTTTAGACAGACCACGGAGAAGGGTTCGGCAAATTAGAGTTATAAATTAACGCTCTATTATATTAATAAATGGAAGGCTGTCTGCTCGAAACGGAATGGTGGGTAGCTGGGTAGTTATTTATTTAAAATTATTGATACCGTCAGTGTTATATTAAATATAACATAAATAAATTAATAAAAGCACTTCTTTGTATCTTTCTTTTCGATAATGTTAAATTGATAAGATACGAATATTTGAAATTTTGAATTGAAAAATTTCCATTTGCAATAATCGGAAAATTGGTTTATACGTAAGTACCTAGTCATTTAGAATGATTTCGGAAGCTTAAATTTAATCAATCATTTTTTCTTTTTAATAATCAACGAATCAGTGCTACTCGGTTATTATGAGTGATAAGAGGATCGTTCTAAAATTGGCAATAAAAATTTGCAAGCTCACGTGACAGACATTTTTTGGAATTTCGCATACTTAGAATTATTATCACAGTTATCTTATCATATTTGCTTAATATTTGAGTAGCTATGAACACCTGACCCATTATAAAAACGTAAACAATGTGCTAATCTTATTTGTACTAGGAATCTATATGATAAGATTTTACTAATGGCCACACAATAATTATACCCGATACAATGGCTTCATATGACTCGATTCGAGAGTAATTTATATAGATAATGGATATATTATGTTTGTATATGCACAACAAAAAATTACCTTGTATATAGAATTAAGGTAGAGGTGCAAATACTATTTTCTCAAATGACGCAGGGTAGAAAACTGTGAGGTAATGAGAATGACAAATTAATAAATAAATATAATTTCTTGTTGTTGATGAAGTGATCCAATAACGGTTGTTATCACTTCGTTATCACTCTGTGAGTTCGTGCGTTAATACCAGTTTTACAGGTTTACAGGTTGTTATACCCAGAATTTAGAAATAGGATGCTCCTTATCCCGATATTGACACGGAAACGAAAAAAAAACGTGGGTAAATCAGAGTGCAGCTAGGTTATATAATAAAAATATATTTTTATACATATACTCCAAATAATAGATATCATTTATCAGACGTAGTGTGCAAATTCAATGTTAGAACAAATGAACTTGATATTAATTTATTATCTTAGGCGTGTTATCATAAGCTTTAAGATAGCTATCTTACTACACACCTCATTAATTGTTTAAGTCAACCAAGAGATTAATACCTGTGCTTGAGTTGTTAGTCATAATATAATAATTATTGTTCATTTATAACGATTGTGAAAATTTTAAATTGTAAGAAAAATAATTGATTTTTTATTATTATCGTGGCGTTATCGAGACACCTAAAAATTAAACTACACACTTTCTTTTTACATCATCTTAAAATTGCACAAAACCCTTTTATTTGATACTGCCATATAAACTTACTGCTGTTTTAATTTGATATTTACCCCATTGGACTCCCTTCTTCTTAATATTTAATTACATACAAAAGTACAGATTTGTAATTATAACATACTACTTGCCATGATCCCCTAGTACTTAGATTTCTTTGGACGTGCTGAAATATGCTTTTTCTGTTTAATATTCAACCTATGTTTTTATATAAGCTTAATGATAGTTTTATTTCAGTTCTAGGGATATTAAATTTTATCTAGAGCTGATTACAAATTTAAAAAAAATATTTTTATATCAGAAATAACAAAATTAAAAAGTATATTACTTATTTTGTACAAAAAGATTTATGGAATACTATTGGATTTCCCCTCGCTACCAAATAATCTAATCTGTAAGATTGATTATAATGTATTTCCATTGGTTTGCCTAATGTCAGAGTTATTTTAAACGTATTTTTGTAGTTACAACAGTACCTATCTATAATCTAAATATATAAAAATGAATCGCAAAATGTGTTGGTAAGCGCATAACTCGATAGCAGCTGGACCGATTTACATAATTCTTTCTTTAAGTTTGTTCCTAGTTGTACGAGTATGGTTTTTATTAAAAAAAAAGTTATTAGCGTAGAGGTATAAGGTTTTAGGTATATAGGTATAGCATGAACGAAGTCGCGTTGGGCCGGCTAATACAATAATACAAAAATTAACTGCCAAACGTGTGCATAGTTCGTCAAGATCTGAACCGATTTCTAAAACTCTTTACCAATATACCTTGATGTTTGAAGATGCAGCGAAAAAAGGGGTAGAAGTAGGAAAGTGATCTTTGATTAAGAAATATAATTAATAGTTTTATGGTTATAAAATGTTTAAATATAGTGTATAATTAAAAGGAAAAATTACAATTCCAAGTAATAGATGTATTGCATTAGGTTTATCAATAGATAATAAGGATTATATTAATACTACGTAAACAGATAGACACTTACACAAGACATACTTAGAGATTAAAAAACTTGTGTCATATCTGTAAACTTATTAATGGATTTTTATTTCGCTTTTCTTATGAATAAATAACAAACATGTTTTTTTTTATAAAATTGCAACATTTAAATGGACTCATCTTCGGCTTTGAGATGCGGAGAGAGAAACAATTCTCTCCAAGGTATGAATCAGATGACAGGGAACATAGGGGTCTACTACTGTAGGTGTGTTGCCAGCAATAGAGAATTTCCTTGAATTTTGGTAAATGTTTTGCACTAAAACAAGCAACTAAATACCATACCTTATTAAACTGTTATTTTTACATTTAGGAAGCTAATATTTCCCTTCAGGCTCGGATATAAGATTCTTAACACCTTCTATAAATATGTATACATGTAGGTTCATAATGCTGTGATCTTCAATAATTATTATTATTCTTTTACATATATTCTTAATCTAATTAAGGAAATCTTTAACTAGGAATGACACATTTAAAGTAGCAATGTGCGAGTCGCACTCGCCCACCGAGAGTTCAGTATCTCAGATTGTATATAATTTTGTAGTCATTTTTAAGTGGTTAAGTTACTACTTTATTAAGTTCGAAACGAAACGAAATAAATAAATAAAATATAATGTGTAGTGGAGTTTCAGGAGATTCTCAACGTATTTAAGAATTAACGTATAAACTTCTTGTTAAACAGACTAACGAAGTAGGTATTTTGTAGTCATAGTTCTGCATTTGCAATGGACTTGAGGATACCGGAATGTGTACTCGGCATTCGACGGTAAAAGAACATTGCTGATGATTACTGCAGATTATACTTAAGAATAGTAATGCTTGGAAAGTATGTATCAGGAAGTATCCGAATAGGTACCTACGTACTTTCCAAATTCCTTTTATATAAAGTTACGAACTGGGTCCTGTGATCTTACTTAGTAAGCCAGAAGGGGTTAATTAATTACGTAATAAGGGGTTCGTTAGTTAGTTAAGACAACAGCTCGTTCGAAAATCAAATGCATATAATATAGATACGCTCTAAAAAGAAATAAAATCCTTACACTCATTACTATTTATAACGGAACAAAAACAATAACGATGTCAAAAATCAAAAGCTGTTATCATCTATGTAATGTAAGATTGAATTCTGTAAGGAAGTGACATGTGGGCACGGAGTAATCCCGAAGGAGACTGCCCTTGTTTAATTCTGAACGTACATTCCATTACGACGTACGAAACCTTTGTCAGTGAAGGCCACAATGAAGCCTTTTAACTGTGATTTAGTACGATCCGTGCTTACCCGTCGGGATGACTGCTATATCGGACTTTATCCATTCAGTATGGATTTGATATGCAAATTTTTATAAAAAGCTTTCCAAAACACTCATTCTCTTTGAAACAGAAACAACGGTAAATATTAAATTTAATAACATTTAAATCGAATGTTTTAAGATTTAACTTTGTATAAAAAAAATTATAAGTACCTATCCATATTAACTAAGATCCAGACGTTGTCATGATTTGACTTCAGCTTACATGATATATATTTATGACAAAGATGGAGAAGAAATGTACTTAGTTAAGACTATGTATAGGTATCATTACATGCATTCATAATTTTCTGACATAACACTCATGGCGCTAACTTTACTTTTCGCCTAGTGTTTTGGAGGGAATGCCTTCAAATAAACAGATCTTATCTTTCTGTCAAAGAACCCACCGGCGTATCAAGATTAACCCGGCCACATCAAAATGTAGCCAAATTCAAAATATTATAAGGACCAACGTTCGTAACTAGAAACATGAACATTGCGTAGGCGGGCTAAACTATATACCTAAATGCAAACATCATAAAATATTTTCCGCTTAAGAAGAAATAGAAGTATGTATCTACATTTAATATAGCTTAATCTGAAAATATACTAATATTTTTCAAACGTGAAGTTGAACAAAAATATATAAACATCAAACATAATAATTTAAAATGCAGAACGCAGGTTTGAAATTCCATACAATATTTAAATTGTTTCCCAAAATGTCTGCGTTCGACGCTGGGCCAAGCGACATGTGTCCAGCACGTGCGAAAATCTCTATTGACTGGTCAATAAAAAAGATTTCCCGACCGCCGTTTCACACAAATTCTATTTAAATTGGGTCCTGCCTTCACACTGTACAGATTTAGATGAATAGAATTTCAATTACAAATCCGAAACTATTAGCGAGGGGAGATCGTTTGTTAATCAACAGCCCAAAGTAAAGGTCGCGGCTCCCTATTGAGCGTGGATAATGAATATTACTATTTTGCAAATTGGATTCGGTTTCAATGAATTATGTTTGAAATTTCTTGTTTAATTATGATTATAATTGTTTCATCGGAATGTTCATTATAGAATTATATATTTAATAATATGTGTATTAAATATAATAAAGATGTAATATAATAATGTTTAAAGAAATTTAGTTCTATCAACTGGGCGCCAATGCAAATTAACACCTTTAAGGATTCAATTATTTGTAAAACATTAAGTGAAGGACCGTAATAATTTAGTACTCATTATAATCTGTCCATGCTTACGTTATCAATGTGAAACTTATATAATACACAAGAAATTTCAAATAATAATCATGCTATTATTGTCAGCTTATTCACTGTTAGATATAAGCTTCTTCCAAGGTGCGCTGAAGGTTTGAATAAAATGTATTTAGTTTTATATTTAAAATAAAAAATAAGATTTTTCCTATAAATGTTGATCGCAGATACGTATTAAATACGGCACATTTTAAAGTTCTCGTTTATGTGAGTGCACTCCGGAACTGCAGCCTCCACTCAGCTGATAGCATTGTAGCCTCATTTTACATTGTTGTAATTTCTTCTTAAAATTGTGCTTTTTAATTCCAGCAGCTCCGTAAATTTACACATTTTAAATCTTTTTACGGTTAAGGTTGCGTTTCAATGGCTAGATAATTTGCTAACGTGCTATGTAAGGCGTTCGTTGACACTGTCTATTCTAGAATGTTATTATTATTATTTTTTTATAGATGATATCTATACTATTATTATAAAAATGTGATGTTTGCCAGTTTACACAATTGTAGAGGGAAACCACTGGATATATATCCATACTTATCCCTATTACATTAAATTATTTTTTTATTACTCGGAATGGAGACAAATCTAGCAAGACAAAGATCATTAAAATCGGCTCACGAGTTTTCGTTTTGTAAGTGGCGTAACTAACCCGTCTTTGTCTTATGTATTTATAGATGTAATTGGTTGGAAAGGTATTTGGATCAATCTGTTATTGATACTTACTATGTATAAATAAACTTTATGGCGAAGAGTGAACACTTCTGCAGGCTAGAATACAAATAAATATAATAACAGAATATTCACAATGTATTATATTATGTTCATTTTCCTTTAAACCACAAATTCTTATAGCTGACATTGACCATAAACATTGTCCTGTTTTATTTTATTTCAATAAATCTGAACTAGACAGATGAAGCAATATTTGACTAGTTGTTTTTTTTTTGTAAGTTGCTGATTCAGCTGTAAAAGATGTCTCAATGTGGACATTTGTGTTTTAGACAAAAAGTAGATATAATAAAAAAGTCTTATTTAAACTAAGAACGAAATGGCTGAAATTTAAGTTTGATGATATAACATGATTGACCGTCGCAGGCTTTGGAACGTCTTTTATTAAGTAAACGATTTAAATGTATGCAATTTAGTATGAAATGAGTATTTAATACAATAATAAACAGTAAGCATTATAAAACTTATAGGTTTTTATATACTTATATCTATTAGAACAATTGACTTTCGATCCATATTTCGCTCGCACATATGAATGTTAGAAAAGGATATGTTTGGAACATTTTATACGTGCCAATTTCTGACTTGTATGATTTTCAATTTCATATTCCGACGTTTGTGCAAAACGAACGTAACAGCTTTGCACAATAATTGCAGCGAGTCGGAGGCGATGCGATAGATTGAAACATTTTATGGTAGATATTGCTATTTCCAAATAAAGGTATGACATGGGAGCGTTCAACGCTATTATGAAATGACGATACAGTTGGAAGAACTGTTTTGAAAAACATTGGGCAGGTAAGATAAGATGTTTTTAAATTTTATAAGGTACTAGCGATCCGCCCCGGCTTCGCTCGGATATATTATGCATGTAATAAATTGAGATATAAGCTATCCTATCTTTAAAGTTGTATCAAACTGCACGCGGTCTGCAAATTTAATTTAAAATCGATTCAGTAGTTTAGAGCCAGTCGCGGACCAACAACGTGACACGTAATTTAAGTATATATCAAGAATTGATTTAGCACCGAATTTATCTTCCTTTTATCTGAAAGATAGTAAGTAATTCTTAAACAATAAAGCTGTTATTTAAAAGTGGCAATTGATCAAATTCGACAGGTTGTTTCATAGAAATATATTTTAATAAACAATCGATAGATATATCCGCTATTATTATCTATAGTTAAGGTTATAAAATGACACTATATATGTTCATACAATGCGTTACTGCGTAACTCTTGTTTCATGTAAATTGTATCACAACCAACCTCATTTCCGATAGACCATTGAATAGTTCAGGAAATGATTTCATGAAAATTCTCACTACTGCTAACATACCAGATCTATTGAAAACATTTTGTAGAGAGGGAATTTATATACCTTTATTAAAAAAAGGCAAAATTTTCCCAAAGATAATTAAATTGAAAAGTACTTAGAATGCATAGAAATTAAAATATATATAGCTATATAATAAAAATATATTATGAGCTCAAACTTATATTCCTTCATCATAATTAATATTACCCAATGATCTAATGTTTTCTTCGATAAATAATGTATTATTTTTTAAACACAAACGTAGCATGTGTGCACGGACAAATAAAATGCTTTCCCTTTCATTGGTTATAGTTTCTTTAGGTTCGGACTCCAGAGTAAAAATGTATCTTTAAAGCAAGCGAAGTTCACTGAGGGTAAACGAACCACGTTTTCTAATATCTATTTATTATTCATATTATGTAGAACCTAATTCGTAGAATGTAAAGGATACTTATACCTTTTACTTAATCATATTTAACATCAAATGTACCTATGATGTAAGTTGAAACGAAGACGTTGACGAAGGATCTTATCAGATCGAATTTCAAGGGAAGCTTCTCCCCAATTCCATCAAAAGATAAAGGGGTATTGGACATCGAACATTTTTCAATACACCTATTTTTAAGCTAAGTAAATATACCTGGCAGTATATCCCAAAGTAATAGAGGAATCAAAGTTGTCCAAGTATGATTGGAACAGTTTTCGTATAATGTTCCATTTACATTTAGGTGTTTAATAATCATGATTCTCATACCGTTTTATTGAAAACCAGTCATAAAATCATAATTATAGTCTTATTAAGTTTCAGACTAAAACACTAAGTCCTTTCACTGCTTTATGCTGTTTGATTAAATTTCTCGCAGTTAAAACCTTCACTTACCTAACATTCTCCATGGTGTTAAGTGTACTTAGATTCTTATTACTCTTAGAGGATGAGGTATTCTAATTTGTCTATGAGTAGTAGTCCCATTTCTTTTTCTTTTACTTGCAGCTTCTGACATACCGTTATTTTACCATTTATTAATTATTTTACCACTAATATTACCTTTCATATGTTTCAGCTGGTAGTTCAGTCTACAGTCTTGTTTGCATATTTTTCCACTTAAAAACCAAGCTCAAAAATTTATATAAACCTAACTAATGGACTTACATAAAAACATCAATTAACGCGAAACAAGCGATTCCATATAAGACTTTAGAATTCATAGCCTCTAATAACGTTGTGGAAGTATTAATACCTGCCATATTTACCCTTTACTATGGCACACAAAGTTTCGTTCCACGTTACAGAAAGCTTTTACACTCGTAATGCACGAACCACTTCTTTGGAGAGTTCATAATAACTTTGCAAACGTAGACTTACATTTTACGTCAAATACGCGAATACCTTTGAAATGTAATTAAACAGACTCCAAATTTAAATGCCATGTTTGTTAATATTTAATAACTGACTTCGATCAATGTTAATGGAGAACAGATAATAACGATAAATCACATCTTGCCCAGTGGATTTAATTACAATTGCAATGAATATTGTTTGCACGTTAATTTACTCGTTCATTATTATAACAGGCTACACTCGACTCCTATTAGCAGAAATATAAATTACAGCAATAGATCGGATTAAATGTCCCTGAAAAAACTAGGAATCCTCCTGATAAATAACCAATTATATTAATGTAATAAAATTATACATACGGTGAATTAATTAATTAAAGAGCTAGACTTTTTAAGAACGTGTATTATCCTAACTTAAAATGCGGTTAGCAAAAGCCTGATAAATTACTAAAAGCAAAGTCACGGTTAGGCGGAAAATACGTAGAACATTTTTAAACGAAATTTAATTATAATCTATATATAATGTGAAGGAAATTAATTAATTTATTCATATTGTTTAAAGGCGGTTCAGCTTTAGGTCTTATTTTTGTTTCAATAACCTGCGATAAATAGACAATATTTATTTCAACGCCTCAAGCTAGACTTCCAACCTAAAAAAACGGGCAGTGGAAAATGAATATGTTCTGTTCGTTGGAAGCGCGAATTAGTCTAGATTTTTGGGTGTGGCAATCGGATATCGTGAGAAACGTGAGATTATTGTCATAAAGAAAATCAATACAAAAAGCCTTCTGAAAAAGGTTGGGTTTATTTAACATTTGATTTGTTTTATGTCATTATCAGCTTTAGGTGTATTTTAAACAAGATAAATAGGGAATTTGCAGAACGTAATATGTAAAATAAATAATATGTAAAATAAATCATTAAGGTGGAATTCTACAAGAAATACACCACAAAATAAATTTACAAGAGTAAATTTTACTTACCGATTTCAGACTTTTTGCGGGGATAAAACCTGTTAAACAAATTTACTGAGCAAACTGCTGAGAGAAATAGATTATCCCTGTAAATTTTTAAATTTGTGTCTTAAGCAGCAAGCAATTCGGGAATACTTAAATTTACGTGGCTCTAAAATAGATAGCCCTCATTATCACTATTCACTAATGAAACAATAGAGATTGTCAATAAATCGCTTCTTACTTAAAGTCTTTATATTTTTACGTAAAGGTTTTATACTTCGACAAATTTTAATTGCACATAGGTTCATAATAAAAAACATTAACAAAGTGAAAACTCATTAAAGTGTTAGTTTAAATTGAATTTTCTATAAAAATATAGAATATCGATAAGTGGATTGCTTGAGATACCAATTAAAATAATTGCCGTTTGAGTGTCTGAAGCTAATGGAGTATGCCTTTCTTACACTTGCTCCGTAACGTTCAACCATAAGAAAGATCTTAATGCGTTTTTAATTCACCTAACTTTTTGTTATCTCTTTCAATGTTCAAACAATTGTTGTTAAACGTTCACGCTAAAAATATCTATAATAATTGTAATATTCTCAACAAAATGCAGCGAATAGTTTGTATATTAAACAATAGGAAATTTCGTTAATTGGTGAAAAAACTTTAAATGGTAAATTAGTCGGGCTTTTTGATTAAGTATATCTTGTAATGCTTAATAATAATCGCTGTGTTGGTACAACCAGATGAGGATATACGTTCTAAATTTAGCCTTTTAGTTATTTTTCTTAGACTTAACGATTCAACTGGTGAAGGTCTTCACTGTTTGGTTCCAAGTACCTCTTGAAACGCAGAAACGGGATGAGGACCGTTAAATCGGTTTGAATATAGAGCAGCCATTCAAAATTTGACCGCGCGTGGGTGAACTCCGATAATGAGGAAGAAAAGGAAAAGAAAATTTTGTGCCAAAATTGTACGGAGCTAAGTTGAGAGCGGTTTATTTATTTTGGGAAATAAAACTTCTAAGAATATTCATTTTATTTAAAGTGAACATATTTATTAACAGTAAGGGATTTCATAATAATAATTACTTTATGCAAATTTTCTAGTTGAAACATAGCTTGGCTTAAGAAAAACTAGATTTGAGTTGTGATTAAATTGGATAATAAAAGACGTTGTCTAATGTTTGAAGGATGATATTTTTTGTTTCGAAAGCAAATTTTGATTACCCAAAAACCCGAAAAGCATTCCAACTGCAATTTGAATCTCAGGTATATTAGAAGTTACGACAGCTCCGCACTGAAGTAATTGGCTGTGTAAATTGAATTTCCATATTTATAGCCTTCAACAAGACCCTATGGGATTACAGCTGTGATCTAGGTTACAGACTTGCTTAGCGCACCTGAGCCTAAATGGGATAGCAATAATTAATGTTATCCTCGGTTATGATATGCTAGAAAACATTTTTTTTTTTAAATAGTTTTTGAGTTTTAGCATATCATGTATAAAAACCTTCAAATATATTTATATTAAACTTGTTAAATGTATCGTCAAATTAAAAGTCAAAGTTGGTATCACCGTATCAAATCATTCTAAATAGCAAAAATTAATACGAGATGTTTAATTTTTTCTATGGTTTATTTATGTTAGTTCAAAAGACCGAAAGTAATAACAAATCCAGTTGTTCTATTACATAAAAATATAACCTCACACAACTGGGTGCTAACGAGTTGTATTGTCGCGTTATTTAGTTGACGTTTGCATTTATTCATCAAGAATTAAGGAGCTACTAACTAGTGTGATAAATCGAATTCCGTAGCAGCAGAGTAACTTTTGTTTCGTACTGCATTGCAGAGTATTCAATTTTCTACTTTGTATTTCAAATGTGTGGAGCGCGAAATGAAGACTTTTTTAAGTGACAGGATTTATCTACCACTCTATCGTAACAATAATCGACTTGGAAACACGATTAAGTAGTAGAATTCTGTATTTAATTCTGTTTACCAAAAGGCAAAAACCAGACAAGAATATGTTACTATTATGATATTTTTAATATAATGTTTAGATATTTCCAAGCTACTATCTGTATCCAGAGATTGAACACACAAATAAACCATTTTAATTTGGATAAGTATTTAAAAAAAATTGACTTTGTAATAGTACAAGAAAATTTAAATCGATTCAAGAATCAGAAAGATCCTACTTCACCTTTATTTTTTAAAACTTTTTAACATATATCTCTCTATCTCTAAAGATATATCAGTTAATTTTCGGTTTAGGTCAAATTAATTCTGAAACTGTTGTTAACGCTACAGGTAACTGATATTTTAGTTCAATACTGTACAAGTGTACAACTATGCATTGTGGATATAATTAACAATAATGCATAAATCAATGTTGATTACAAACAAGCAAATTAATACCTACAGATATGTGTGTACGTTTGTTGTATATAAAATATTGAATTGTTTTATATTCTTGTATACCTAAATATACCAACATGTTCTTATGTCAAAACATCAAAACTTAAAAGTATCATCCTTACTTATATTCTTACTAGCGGACCCCTGTCCACTTCGTTGGCCATAATGTTAACAATCCTTTTTTTCTATAGCCTATACACTCAGCAATAATGTGGCTTTCTATTGGTGAAAGAATTTTTAAAATCGGTTCAGTAGATCATTTTACTTTCCGTTCACCGGGGGTAATCTACCCCTTACAATTTAACAAATACACAAACTTTACTTATTCATAATATTAGTATAGATAAAAGCAAAAACAACGTTAACCGTGAAATTTTGTGCAAATATTCTGGAAGGTATCAGAATTAACAACGGCTGCATTCTATAACATTCTATAAGATATATTTGAATTTTATTTTGACATTTTCAAAGTCATGTACAATGTATACTAAACTTGAAAAGCCGGAAAGCAATGGGCATTTACGGTGACTTAACTTAGTATGTTTAGCTTCATTTAGTCTATCTAAATATATAGTAATAATAAAATAATACAGAAATATAGAACGAGAGGAATCAGTCCACAAACAAATAATAATTTTATAAATCGTCAGCTTCGAAATATGGAGGATTATTAATTAATGAGAACAATGATTTTGTTAATGTACTAGAATATTATGTTATAAGATATTGATTAATCTACAAATTGCTTCGTCCATAGTACCACTTTACGGGCACAAGTAAAATAACTAATGAGAAAAATATAACATTTTACTCTTTAAATTGTCAGGTACATTATATAAAGTTGAATAGAAATAGATGAATGAAACTGGTTAAAAATAAAATTTAATCAGTGGGATAGGATCGTGAATGGGTTGATTGGCTCGACTTCGTTAAGGTTTAACGAGATGATGGATCTTGTCTCAGAAATAAATTTTAAATATTAAGGTTCCCCCCGACCTATTTGGAATGGTTGCATCTCAAATAAATCGAGTCGATCCTTAGAAAACCGCACTTACTTATGTCTTAATTAGATTCTTTTTATTAAAAAAGCATCGCAGCATTATTTTAATCTGTTAAAAATATTATTTTTCTTAATTATACAAAGCGTATTCTGACATTGTGCTAGGTCAAAATTCTTCGGCAAATAAGTTCTCTGTCAATTTGAGGTGTAATTGGGATTTCGGCAACGTTGGAAAGCCACAAGAGAAGCGAATACCGGCTTAATGACAGCTTAATGATGCCCGAGTCCGAAACCATTGATTTAATGTTTCCCTCCACACTGTATTACGCTCCCCGGTAACATAAATATCTTATCTATTGCGTGTTACAAGTTATTAAGTAAGAAGAACTTCATTTACTTATCAATTTATCTTAGGTCACAAGAATTTTTGCAGCTATTTTTCCCAAAGAAACTACAAATACTAACAAACGAAGCGAATAAACAATTTATAGACATACATTTGAACATCAAATTCAACACAAATACATTAAAATCCAGCGAAACGTTTCCATAAATGCAGGTAAGTAGGTCGGTCTTTGTACTGTAACCAGCCAACATTTTCTTTAGTGTTTCTTCAGAACAGTTAATAAGGAATCTTGAATCGCTTTTAATTACCAAAACAATGGGAATTTAGTTCAACATGCTACAATAAGTGCAGCCCCTTACAGAAGCACCGCTGGCAATGAAAAGAAACCAAATGAAACTTTTGCATTAGCGAAATTGCAATACACTGTATCACAATTCTTTTCTATCTAACGTCCGCTGAAACTGGTCTTTATAGAACATTGTATAGGCAAAAAGAAATGGTCATTAGTTTCCAAGCTATGAAATATCGCGCTTCCATTGTCTTTAAGTACCTTTGTAAGTTCATTTGAAATTATTATTTCTTTGCCAGTTTTTACTTTCAATGTGGCCCATTTGCATTTGCCACGGCTTTTAGTTGTACATTTTTAACACTTTCATTTTACATATAAAAGAAGACCAAGGCCTTACATTTACACGTATTTACGCGTTGTGTTATTTATGGAAGACTTTCAGAAGTCACTCCCTTTTTTTCTCTTGTTACAATATTTTTGGCGATATGCAGTTTTGGCGAAGAGAAGCGATGAATTGAAGACATAAATTGTTTAACTATAATAACTGACATGTTTTAAATATAAACTTATTTGATTTTGTTATGACTTATATAGTAACAGGAGATTAGAAACAGCGCTATTTTTATCTGCTTTATTGGAAAAACGTGAAAAGGTTCGCCAAAAATAACTTCTTGTGGCTCGAAAAGGATGCGGCTATTGGATAAGGGAAGGATAATTAAAAAAGTTTCGTAGCTGTATCGTAATAAAAACTTGTCAAGTTAGAGTTAGGTTGTACGTTGAGAATCTGTGTGTGGGAGCATATTGATAAGTCGCACATTACGAGAAGGTTAAATACATTAAATTGGTTATAACGTAGAAGTAAAACAACAAATATAAAAGATAAAATAAAATAACAATGTAATGTTGAAATTATTCAATATCCCTGTACATTATAATATTTGCCTCAATAAAATATTGATTTAGTTAAATTAAGCTGATGTTAAAAATCAAATTTTAATAACATTTATTAATTAAAGTTTAAATTAATAATATGAATAGATGGTTTATGGTCGATTAACCTATCTGTAATAGTTAATTAATTTTTGTTTACTTACTTACTTGTAGACTTAGTGTTAAGATTAGTTATCTATCGTAAAAGTTTGTGCAGTCTTATTTTCACAAGTAATATGATCACTCTGGAAAAATAATCTGTCAGCTATAGGCTTTTCGTGAAAATATATTATCAAACTTGTAATTTACCTAGGGAAATGCGATGAGAAAAATATTTTCTCATCACAGTAACATGCTTGTATCGTTTTGATATATTAACAGAACTTAACTTTGGAATACTTTTGAATTATTACTGTTTGCTGAGAACAAATTGCTTTGTTTTGATAACACGTGCCGTCTAAATTTATACTACAAAACCCACGTGAAGTTTACCCTCACTTTGACTTTTCTAGCGGAAAGTACACAAATTCTATCGTTCGATGTATGAGTAATTTATTCATTCAATTATGCGCCTTGTAGGGTTAAGTTCACAAAGTTTCAATAAAATTAACGTTGTAACTGCTGTATGTTTAAATTAAAGAAGCGTAATGTAATAAGTACACTTTAAATATATACTTTTATTCAATATTATTAAGAGGTCATTTTGGTGAATTGTAAGCGTTATAGGATGGAGAGTTTAATGATTCATATTTTAATAATAATCCGAACACCTTGGAGCGCATTTTACGCAACCTATGAAATGACATCCATCAAGTTTGTCAACATAGTAACATAGATGTAGTTTATAATCTCACCCATCGTCATATTCCACAATACCATAGCTGCGTAAAACACTGCACTTGGCAAATTGACCACAGAAATACAATCCATTACATTTTAGCCATTGCGTCTGCAGTAACCACTTACAATTATTCATTGCGCTATAGTTAAATATAAATTCCTTCTAGTAACACGGTCACTAAAGTAATATTAATAATATGATTTTTCTATGACTATAGTTTCTCTTCCTATAGTGTTTTTAACATTATAAATAACAAACCATGAAAACCTGTTTCCTTACTAATTACTGTTGTAAAATAAAATGAAAAGTTCAAGGCAATTACGTTGTAACTGTTACTACTTTTATATGACGGACAATATATAATTTTCCTTTTTACGAAGTGTGACAAAAACTGTGCATCATTTTGTAGTGCAGCGAAACAAGAAACTTCGTTGCGGTGTGGCCATTATACTATTTGCAACGAACTGTAACAGGCGCTATTATATCAAAAGTTTAAAGAAACTTTTCAAAAGCAGCTAAAAGTCAAAAATAATATCATGGAGATGAATATGTATGCGGTCGTTTTTCCGGGGACTAGTTTAGTTAGGTTAAGGGTTGCCCGCCCTACTTTATTATTATATCAGTTCACAGAGCTTTCCATACTATTTATTACAAGTGACAGTTTTATCGTCAGTACAGCATGTGCCGTTGGTCCAAAGTTACTCCTCAAAACTTGCACATCTGATCTTAGCAACCTACCTCTACAGCACCCTGCTGTAATAACAGGTGGTCTTTATTATATACATATTATTCTAGTGAAATGTCTTACTCGTTGTTTTAAAATAGTAGTCTTTGCCGGTGAGTTTTTTACCGGCAGCGGTCATGATATCAGTAATTGATCCCAAAATATTCTACTTAAAACGGTTGGGTATTGATATCATTAAATTAGTTTTTACTGTGGATCTACTACTATCTTCTGATTTGATCGTGCCCTAATCGAGATCGTACAATTGCGTTTTAGAACTTGCAAGACTTTAAAAACTTGTAAGACTTACGTTATGGACGTAAAAGAGGTACGGCGTTCTGGTAACTCCTGAATGCTCTACGACGCGACGGAAACTGTTAACGTTTCTGATATTCAAACGTTATTAACTTAATTCCCCTTGAGGTTATTTTGAATAGTTTTTTTTTATAACTAACGGCAATTTTTAACAAATAATATTTAAAAGTTGGTTCCTAATTAAAAGTTGGTGTCTTAAATGTTCTATTTATTTCGTATACGCCATATGCTAAACCAAGGTTTCACCCGCATTGCCTAACAATTTTTAGTGTGCCAATTTCTGATATTATTGAATGTAATGCACTATTATCTTTGTAAGTTTTGTTCTGAAAGAATCTTTAAACCAAACAACACCATTTAATCATAGCACCGGGCCTTTAAATTCATTTATGTTACGTGCCCTTGTTCACTTTAACTATGTATGATGATCCACTTGTTTTTATTTTATCATTAAACTTCCTGATTTTATTACCAAGATTAATACCTATTGCCGTCCACGACGACACAGTTATAAACACTTTGGAACTATCACCAATGTATTTTATGACTTTATTAAAAAATAGGTCGGTACTCGGTACTTCATTTTTGTAACATAGCAATTTTCGTTTATCTTTGATTTGATTCACGGTTAATAAAAAAATAACCAAATATAAAATTTGCGTAAACTAGATAATTTTGGCTAACAATAAAATTGGCCTGAAAATATTTGACATAAATATAAAAATGGACCGTGTGGGCTAAACGTTGTCAAATATGTCAATTTGTTCCAATAAACGCGGTAGCCCTATTCCGCAAGGCCGAGTGCGGGGTGCCGTTAGCCCGGGGCGGCTGAGACAGCTCAGACCTCAGTCTCGCGCGAACCGTCAATGAGAACATGTATGTAAAACCCGCCTAGATTTTGCGCGCGAATTTTTGAAATATTCCATCTGTCATTTCGAACAGTGCGTAGTGTATGTTGCGTGTCTGTTTCTTGTGAAAAAATTTCTGTCCAAAGGTAAGTTTTATTTGTGAAAACTTTAAAAACTTTTTTATTAATTCGTAATTCAATTGTTACGCTTACAAAAGTACCAAAAATATTATAATACAAAGCCATAAATAAATTAACCTAAAACATATAGAGTATAAATTAACTTACTTATGGTTTTAAATAAAACTTTCGCCGACTACTTTAAATAAGTACTTATGAATCACAAATATAAGATTAAGTATTTCATGTCAGAAGCACACAGACTTTAGAAATTGAAATAAAAAGGGTAGATCGAATATGAAATTTTTGAGCGTCCAGTTAAATTGACAGGCTTATAATGTATATTTTTAAAGGTACGCAAATTATATAGAAGGTACCCATACTTTCCTTATTATCAAAATGAAAAACTTGCACTATGAATGGTTAAGTGTTTGTTCATATGGTATATTATGTGGTTCACACTTTTAGTTTCAGAAATGTTATCCAATAGATTATATCGATAAGATTACTGAAAACAATTTTATATGAGTCAAATCAGTAAATAATTAGGTGATAGTAATCAATCAAACAAAAAACAACAAAATTTTGGTAGTTACTTTCAAAACTGGCTTCTTGGCTTCTTATACGAGTACACAATATATTATTAATCAGTGAAGATTTATTTCAGGATAGTTTTATTAAACACATAAATTTATTTGAAAATGTATTGAAGGTTTATCAATAAGTAGATTTGTATTTGTATACTTGTGTAATATATTCACAACACATTTCACTCTGAGCAATATGAATGTTGGACCAGAATATTAAAATTTTCTTATTTTGCGCACTCGTATGGAAGATTTGTTCGTTTATTGTTTTTGACTTACAGTATCTCAGAGCAATGCGTATGATAAATTATTACCTCGATATAAAATAATAATTATAAAATAATAAACAATATAGAAAAAAATTCATGCTGTCTTCATATCTGATAACTCTGATAAATAATCAAACGGAATATGCGAATTTCGTATATTAATAAATAGGTTAATGAAAAAGGTTTAGATGCAATTTGTTTTGATTTGGTGATTTAAAAACTTAATATCATTTGTCAATTAGTCATTAAAAAAAAAGCTAACTGTCACGCAATGATTTTATGAATGAGCTGTGAATATTAATTTTAATATTCTTTACCTAGTGTGTAAACTTTAGTTTTTTTACATTATTGTTATAAATTGAATTGTCTAGTTATCTTAAACTACTTAATCTTGAATATTCAGCCGAATCCCAGAAGTTTTTGTGTTATAATAAATGCGAAATTTGTACATTATAACATATATGAAAAATTGTTACTATTACGCAAAACTGAATTAATGGATTCTCTAATAAAGTATTGTATAAATTTTAAACGAGACACGAGGCAAACAAATAATTGTGATAAGAGTGCTTTTTAATTGGATGTAGAAAAAATCAACTGCCCATAATCCAATAATATAAAGTGCTCTATAAAAATCTCCTTTTCCATTCTAAGCGATTTTCAACCTGACTGAATATTTAAGTATATGCTAATACTGAGATTTATATGATTTTAATGTTATATTTTA
>DWAJ01002073.1:0-19068 GCA_018238005.1 Eurema mandarina | reverse complement strand
TTAAAATAGTCCAGTACTTTTTGAGTATATTCATTACATACAAAAACCCAAATCTTTTCTCTTTATAATATTAGTATAGATAATGACAGAAAGGTTTGCAAAATTAAATATGATGCTCAAAATAACTTTTCCACGCGGACGAAGTCGCGGGCACAGCTAGTAATATTATAATTCACTATATCAATTCACATCACTAGCGAATGTCGGTCTACAACGTTACAAGTCCTTTGTCGGACGCCGCCTTAGTATGTTTTTGCCGTGCCGCCTTCGCCGCCACCTCTTATCATGAGTCCGCTTAATTATAATATTTTATAATTACAAATAATTTTTATTATAATTAAATATTTTATTTTATTTAGAAGAGTAGGAAGGGGCTACGAAAATAACAAGGGAAAAACGTACTATTATAAGACCTTTATTAGACGTAAAAAAATACGAAAAATGGTTTATTAAGTTCTATTATTTGTTTCCTATGAAGTTGTTGTTTGTTGAAAGTGGGCTGAAGTTGACGTCATACTTAATGTTGCAGACTACTTTACCCAGTAATATTGTAAGCGCTTACAATCTTATATCACTGTCAATCAGACTAATTAACTTACATAGAGTCTGCGTAAATAGCAGGCTTAAGATGACATACATACACTTATTACTAAACAAGTTGTGCCAGCGACTTCGCCCGCGTATAAGAGTGACTTTGGGCAGCATTTTTGAAAATGCCTAACCCGCGCCAACTAACGTTCAGCAAGTTCAACGTGATTCTTTAAATTGCCATAACTTTTTTATTTATCAACCGATTGACATGAATTAAAGACTAAATATTAAGTGAAGCTTACCACAATATATCATTGAAAACCCCATCTAGATAGGATAAGCCGTTTCTGAGATTAGCGTGCACAAACAAACAAACAAACAGACAAAAATTCCAAAAATCATTGTTTTGGGTTCTATTGCGTTAATAAAGGTCTCCAATAATATTTTTTCGTCGTCTTCGAGACGGCAACTCGTTACGTTTTTATTATATGTATAGATATAGATAGATATAGATAGATTACATTCGTATATAAAGATTTTGTTCTTTTATAATCCTACATTATCACGAAAGTATGACAGGTACGCGGCGTCTAGCAGTATTGTTTAACAATGTATGTATAGTTCATTAATAGTTAAGTAATGCAAAAAGCCAGACAGACAGAATGTAAGACCTGCATTATTGCAACCTAAGTCTGATCACGTACAGTCTAGACGGTGTTGTATGCTAATTGAATTGTGCCGAATTTTGGTCAGCCATTGCGTATTCGCATACTGAGGTTAGGATTAAGGGGAATGTTGATAAATATTAATTATTTAATATGTGTATCGTTAAAATAAATTCGTGAGACTATGCTTTTTTTTAATGATAATAGTTTGATTTGCATTTGGTCCAATGTTTTTATAACACAGTAAAAGTAATGTAACACTTATTTAGGTACGCAATTTCGAAAATCGATTGATAAAAATGATAGATGGTACTTTGAAGATTAAAACTTCAATATTTTTTAACTTTGATCCCTTAAATTGGTATTATCAACATGCCCAACAATAAAAAATACTAGGAGATGGACTGAAAATGGGTACGAATCATTAGGTAAAAGTGACTATTTTCCATGCTTAAGTTAATGGATCACTTCTTATTTAATATGGCATATATTGCTTGCTAAACTTAGCCTTTTTTTTTCAGGCGGAAAGTCCTGGTACGGATACCCGGCCACCATGGGGAGGTGGACGGATTATGTCGGGGTCGACTCTGACTACCGACTAAAATCCCCCTGAATGTTCCTGCTTCGTTGCACCTTGACGGGTTCACAGGCACGCCGAAACAATCATCTGTGATTGCTAAGTTTAGCCTTAGTCCTGATTTAAACTTAATTTTAATTTTTTAAGTCCTTTAGTTCTTTAACTATAAAAACGAGCTACGTTTCAATATAGATAAAGCGTGACACAACTGGTACAAAGATAATCCTGTGCATATAACAGCTTAAGCCTTCGCCTTAACGCATCTAAAATGTCTAGACAAAACAATAATATTCAAACGCATGTCTAAATTTAGTCGCGACTATGAGACTAGGCTTGCCTTTTTAACAGTCAGACACTAAGCTATTGTTACGTGAAAGCCTGCGTTTTAAATAATGCATTATTGGTGACTGTATGGCTAGGTAACGCCTAACATTAGAGTACATATAAAGTCGCTTTGTTCTGTCTGTCTGTCTGAAGAGTTTTTTTGCTCTCTCAGGACCTAGTATCTAAGGAACCTAATATTACACATAGAAAATTCTCTTAGCGTTGGACATTATCGACGGATATTATCGTTGGATATTATCCATAAATTATCGACGAAGGTTTTAACAACAAGCTCTTCAGTTTTGAGATATTAAGAATAAACTTAAAGACTGTATTTAAAAAATATATATATTTTATATGCGTTCTAGGATCCCTGGTGGTGTAAGATCAACCTTATGTTCATTTTCTTTCACCAACGTATAACATACGTGAGTATTATCCTACGGAGAAGAAAATTATGACCAATAGGTAAATTAAGCGATTCATATAGAATATTAAAGTATATAAATGTATGTACTTACCAGGCGTAAATACAGGCAACTAGGAAACCACTAGTATTGTTTAATTATGTCCCAATACATAATTTGAATTCACACAATTAATATAACACGAACAAATTAAAGAGTTTTTAATTGAAATTACGCTATCATGAATCTATAGTAACTTATTGTTGTGAAAAATTTAATAGCCAATTTGTAAGGTAGAAAAAATGGTTGTAAAAATGACAATTATTTGAGGTTAGGTTGACTATAGGGTAAACGGAAAAAATGCAAGAGATATATTTTATTATTTATTATCAACATAAAATATAAGCACCTACTTTGCAAATACAACATTTTGTTATCTCCACGTGCATGTTTTTACATCCGAAGTCAAACAATAACGATTATCGTAATAAACTTCATAATTAAAATGACGTTTTTGATACAATTTTCCCTCGATTTTTTTAGGTTAGGTTAGAAAACCTTTTTTTTACAAGGTGAACGCAAGGATATTACATAATTTGTGTTATAACTTATAAAATATAATATTTTACAACTACAAAAACGTAGACCAATACACCACATTCAGTATAAAGAAAGAAAAAGGAAAGAAGAACCGAGAGAAACGGTCGATATATACAGCTGTCTCTCTCCCGTTACAGAAAGTGTCGTATTGCGGGAGCGAGGCCGATGTACTTGCGCGAGGATCCACTGAATTTGGGAATATGTGCTGAAAGGGAAGAGAAGTCATTTAAACATAAGTTAATTAATACTATATTAATAATTAATACCTACATACGTACTACGTAGGTATAGTAGAATTGTTTATAAATCAAAATTTTAATCTTAGTCAAAATTTTACAAAAAAAATAGTTTATGGTTATTTTTTTAATGAATTTAAGGTAACTGTTTTGTCAACCATAGCCTATATTTTATAAATTATATACGTGTTCAAAAATAAAATCAAGAGATGGGACCCACTTATAATGCGCGAAATGATTATTTGCTTTAAAAAATAAAATCAACTTTACATTTAAACTCACTTTAAAAGCGTCCAAATCTCTAGAGAGATCTTCGTCAGAGTAGCCTTTCATGGCCTTAGTGGCCACAGGACCCATATAATTGTTGACCACAGCGAACTCGAACAGTGACAGAAACACGAAGACGGAACAAGATGACATCCAAACGTCAATCGCTTTGACGTAAGAAACGGGGGGAAGACTTTGTTGGGACTGCGTGTTTTGAGTTGCTGGAATTGTATTGTTTTTTATTAATGTTTTGGTGGGAAATTGTAATAGACTGCCTGAAGAGAAATTCTAAACCCATTAAAAAGTCGCAAAGCACAACGCCACATTAATATATTGCCTGACATTTAAACTTGGGATAGGATTTGTGAAAATGGGCCCATGTTGCTTACCGAACGAGACGCACTGACATCTCCAATGTCAGTGGGCCTTGACACCGGTTTTCTGTGGAAGGGCGTACCACCCCGGGCCGTTATTAAAAATGTAAAAAAGTTGTGTATAAAAAATCTTCTATACGACTGCAAAAAATTGTTATTAATATTACAGTAGTTTATTTAATTGAACAGAAATTCTAACCTCTGATATTTTTTTCATTGATTTTATAAAAAGCTTCAGTCCTTAGTAATATGAGTCTGCGACAGCTTCTTATGCGTTTCTATTGGTCGAGAATACCTTGGGTTTACTCTACTATTACTTTAAAAGTACTTCTTCAAGTCTTACCCAGAGTGAGAAGAGAAGTGACTCCCAGCGTGACTCTAGCCGGGATGGCTTCAGGCTTGATCCAGAAAGAAATCCAGGACATGACCACAATGAGAGCTGATGGTATATACGTGTGGAAGAGATGGTAGCCCAGACGACGTCGCAGGTTGAAGACCACCGCTAGGCATGTGAAGTTACCTGAAGAAACCACCTCGTCTATAGTAGCTGATAATGTACTATAGACTCCTTACTTTTATAAATAAGTGAAGCTCAGAAAAAAAGAATTTTTGCAGACCGTATTGAAAGCGATTTATTTAAAATTATAATTAAGAAAGATGGAAAATATAAAACAAAAAATGCTTCTCAAGTGTAGAGTCTAGCTACTGACGATGTAAGAAACATAACGAGATTGATGAGTAAGTCTTTCTGAATTTTAATTTCCTCCTTTAAAGTAAATCTAAAATAATTGAAGTATGTATAATAATGTAGGTTAAATTAAATATTAACTATATTAACAATGTACTAATTTCGTTCTACTTAATAATAATTCTATGTCCTGATTAATGTTTATGGTTTTAGAATCGGATATTTTAAACTTATATTTAATAGTTACTTCTAACATACGTTTCCTTAAAGGTGTAAGTGGTAGTAATCAACACTTCTCTAGAAAAGGAATATTTGAAAAAATCTTACCAGTAGAATATTCGATAGTACAATCAGAGGTGTAATTGTTGGAGATGTCCAGTTGTGGCAGTTCGATTTCCGGGTTGACCACGAGCGGGTCCGTTAGGTTCCATATGAACACCAAGTCGTGGACAGTGTGCGATACTGTTAAAATAATTATTTTAGTATCGTTACTACGACTAAGATGATTGAAAGTGGTCTTTACACCATGTTAAAAAAGTCAAGGTATCAATGACCTGTATAATGCGGCTAAACGTGGACAGCTTTATTGGAGAACATATCGCAACATATCGCAACGACAATACGGCTAATCGTTGAACCGCCGCATTACAAAACAGGCAGCCGTAATGTAATACAGTTATTCATAAATGTGAAAAACACTTTGTCAATGTAGCATTAGTATTTCTAGAAATTCATTAAATATTTGTTAATATGATAATAATCATTTATATATAATTTATGGTTATTTTTTATTTTAAAGTCCTCAACAAGGATACTTCCTACTTTCAGATCATTGCGATGTAATTTAAAGAAAAATATGTAGTGTCGGACTGATAGTGTGCCCAACATTTGCCCAGCAAGTAGCTTATAGTAAGAAGATAAAACAAAACAAGGTTCTAAAATGTTTGTTTTGTTATAATAATAATAATAATATTTTCAGGACATTGATACACAGCGCCATCTAGTTCCAAGCTAAGCAGAAAAGCTTGTGTTATGGCAACTAGATAACGGAATAAATTACATATACATACTTTTCTTTTGTAAATACATACATACAATACATAGCAACACCCAGACCCCAGAAAAATACAAATGCAAATTACAAATATATTTTTCCGGTGTGGGGATCGAACCCACGACCCTTCGCGCAGAAAGCAGTTGTGCTACCACTGCGCCAAGCGGCCGTCGTTATATGTATTGCATAAATATAAAAAAAAACTTACAACTCTCAATCATCATGGAGCAGCTCTGAGTGTCGTGAGGGTAGGACTCGAACTTCATAGCGCAAGATAGAACGAGTGTTAATCTGAAATTATAGTCAAAATCCAAGTTAAAGGTAAAACTTTTGAATCGTCATGGTATTACAAAACATTATGATATTGCATTACCTTTACAACACTTCGCTCAGTTTTGTAAATAACTAAATAGTTTATACCATTTCTTATAAAATAGGAATAAAATTATAGGGTTACTTAGAACGAAGTATTACTCCTATTTCAAAACCATTAACTCTTTTTTTTCGCGATTGTAAAGCAGCCTATGTACGTTCCCAAACTCTCAAGACTATTTATCAGATTTCAACGTCAAATATACCCTTATTCAACTAGGCAACAACTTTTCAATCGTAATAGGTACCGAAAGCGGTACATAGAAAAATCTTTTAGTTTGCTCTTTCATAGTAAAAAAATACCAATGCAGGACGTTGTTATTGTAACGCTAAAAATTACAATAACAAACGAAAAAGGTCTCTTAACAACATTCCGCGAGTTTTTTTTTAACAAAAATAGGTTCAGCGTCAAAGAGTTTAAGTTACTGGCCCATTTAAAATAAAGGGATAATATAAAATAACGAAAACACAGGCATTTAAATGGAGGAGACTAAAAGACATCTATCGAGAATCAGATTTTATGACATTCAGAAAAGGGAATTCTACTTACTTAGCCATATACAAGAGTGTTTTATCATGGTACAACCAGAGGTAATGGTTAGGTATGCTCATTTCATGAAATGTGACTTTCTTCGCGTTTTTGAAGAAGCAATCTGGTCTCCAGATATTATTCAGCCAGGCTACGTCCAGGATTCTGTACTCCTCATGCATGTTTTCCGGTAGACGTAGTCGAGGATCTCTCCAGGACTGCGCCAGAAATATGTCTGCTACATAGGTCTGTAAATGTGGATTGAGTGTTATTTTGACATATCTTGAATATAATTAAATATTATCTATTGCTCTAAATTATTAATTCATTATTATCTACTGTACGCCTTACGTAATAAAATGGCTATTGAAGGAGGGCAACTTTTAGTCTTTGAAGCAATTCTCGAAGGCGTTTATAAATTTATTTTATTAACGATTGATTGTTAGAAAATAGCTGTGTCACGTTTATCGATTTTCTAATGAACAAATCGTTTTTCACTGTTTTTCGCACACACACACACACACAGCATATAAAAGTCAATAAATAACGTAGATTTCTTTAATGAATTCTTCCTTATAATTATTGTCATATAGGTACTTATTATGATAATAGCAATACCTAAAGATAACCTAAAAGAAAACTTACCATACTTTCTTCGTTAATCGAATCCAAAGACAGAACAGTAACATGAAAATATACTATAGTGGGTTCCCCGAGGAGTTTTGGGGCTCGATTTTTATCATAGTACTTCGCTTTGACCGGCAAAATGTCGCGTAGAGAAAGACTGGTCTCTCCTTTCAATTCCATTTCTTGATATGAAGAGTTTGCTCTGAAAATGGTTAACATATAGAGACAAAGTGAAGACAATGTTTACTTGACTATTCATCCCTTCAAATACTTTATAAAATACAAGGTAACGTCGGTCTAGATAGGAATTTCTAGGGTACGTTTAGATTTAATTAAATGGATTTATTCTTATAGGGGGTCAAATAGTATCAATTTCAATATTTGGAGCTAGACTTCTATGAAAGATGGCTTTAAAAAATAGGTTTTAAAAAGCTTTAAAAATAATAAAATCTTGAAAATTAAGTTGGCAATGCAGCGATTGCGGTTTATTGCTTTTTATCTTAACTAGATATTAATTTATTTTTAAAAGATAAAATGCGAATTTTGCATACAAATTAGGACAACTAAAATAACTTTATATCACAGATAATAATAATTTAAATGGCTATCATGAAAAAAACTGTCTTATTCTGTAGAATATAGACTTGATACCAAAACGTAGGTATTACAGTATATTTTTATAGCATCGAGCAATATAAAAGCATCGAATTATGACTGATAAGATTCGAGCGACATCTATCTGCATTTTATAAAGAACAGTACATACGTTAAAACGTCTACGTCTAGTTTTATTTTAAGGCATATACTTACAAAAAGCTAACAGCAGCCTCAACACGTCCTGCGCTTGATATTCGCAGCAACAACAAAAGCATTGAAGGAAACGCGAACACATCCACCCTGAGTCTCATTTTGTTATTTATAACACTAAATATCTACTAGGTATCTAAATAAACACTAAAGCACTAAACTTGTCAGCTTTCCAACATGTTCTTGAGTCGGAATCCTGTATAAATTTTCTTGTACGTACATTACCTACATACTGTGGAGAAGTCGTATGCAACGACTTGTAAGCAAAGGTAATCCTTTTAAGGTGCACATTGAAATTATAAGTGAATTATAATGCAAAGAGTATTATGGTTAATGCTCGAGCAGCCCAGATAACTTGAAATATTGATTTGTTTCTTAGAGAATCTTGCGGAATGTAGGTACCTTTTTACTAAAAATGAGATCGAATCAAAAGGATCTACCTGCTTTCGGTAGCTCCTGTGTTCACAGTTTATGCTATAAAATGTTAAATTGTTACTAAACAGTAAGTTTAGGATTTTTTCAGACTAATACTGGAGAAATAAAACATTAAGTCTGTCGGTCTTTAATTGTTTAACAGTATACCTACAGAAAAATATTAGATAGTTATTTTCTATTTTAATATTGTAGACATCGTTTGATACTTAAAGGAGTAAGAAATTAACTTAGGATAAACTGTATAATTACCTCAACACATACCTAATACACATAACTATCAATAACACGCATATGAAGACGAAAATTATAAAAAAATATATTACACTGACACTTTTACCTTTGAAGTCGATACATGAAGTGAGCGACTTAGACACAGATAGAATTTGTGTGGCTTCCTTACATAATACATACGACAATTTAATATAAAATGAATGAAAAGTTCGTGCGAATGACGGTACCAAGGACATAGGTCTTTATACGGGTCAGGGGAAATAGCTGTATAGTTCTTACTTCTTACAAGGAAGATTTATTCAGAAAATTATCTCTTTGGCGCTTTATTGCCTAGACCTTTTTCTTATATGAGCGGACAACTGAGAAGGAGAATCGCCTGATAGTGAGCGATCTCTCATGAACAGACGCAGCTTGCCGGCCTTTAATTAAAGGGAAAAGGAAATCGAAATAACACCTCTGATGAGATTCCTAATTGACGTCGGATTGGTGTGAGAAGTGATACTGTCCAATTCAGGCTTAAAGAGATATGAATTTATTGGCCGTGTCAGGGAAGGCAGTTAGGACGAGAAATGTATTTTAACCATACAATAATATACCTACATGTACCTATGTTAAAGTGACTAATTAAACTTCATATGTTCTTCAGGAATAATATCGGTTTCAGAATGTTTTTTAACATAGGTCTTCTTTAATATACCCTTCTTAAGATTCCAGCCCATACCTATAGGCTATAACTTAGCAAAACTAGTCTGTATTTTCCTGGTTTCGTATGAACACAGATCCATAATCCCAAATATCGTAAGCGGGGGTGACCTTCTTGGTTCGTTACTCGCCTTGAGATTAAAGTTCCTATAGCTGCCAATTAATTTCTATTATATTGATTAAAATTGACTGATTACAAATAGAAATCTTTACTATAAACTAAGGAAGTTTTGTTTAAGATTTCTAAGATACAAAACCAAGTTTGTACGTCATATGTTCTAATTCTACCCATTATAATGCCTAAACATGATATTATATACCTACAGTAATAAAAACTAGGCAACAAAAGCCACCGTTAGAAATAAATATGTATAGGTAGCTAAGTGTGTATTTAATTATTACTGCAGATAACAGGATTTGGCAAAGCTGACCTTGTGCCATATAATAGTCACCCTCACCTACTGCCCGCTGACAAATACCAAGCAAATTGAATAGAAATATCGAATGCTATTAATCTTTTAATATGGCTTGCTCACTTAGATTTGCAGAAAGCGGTTTTAGCATATTATTATTATGACATAATAGATTTCATTTATAGATTCTGATTTTTTATATACATAGTTTGAAATTATTGAAGGAGAGAATACAAAGGAACAAAGTTTTTTGTTATTTTATTAAGCATATAAGTAAACCTAAATATTATTTACAAAAGCTTTATATCATTTCTTTTGCAGACATTTCAAATGCCAGATATTAAATGTCTTGTCTGTTTGTATACTTCTTATTCACTTATACTCTTCTTTCCTGTCCCATAAATTCTTTGACATAAATTATAGAACCTCCATTCTTCCAACTTTTCTGGATTCTCTTTAACCATAGTCCGGTACTGAGATCTTATTTCTAACATCTTCTTAGAACAAACCAAAGGACTCTTCTTCAAAATGTCCGATGCTTCCATCCAAAGGTAACTTCTCACAAATTTTGGATTCTTAAATTTGTCCAAATGCGCCAAATACCAGGTCAATAACCTTTCCGTTTCCAAATCAGTCCAAGATTCCTCTAAACTGTCTTCTGCAGTAGTATTTTTGCTGTCTTGCAGATTGTCCTTTAATTCATTTTCCTTAATTAATATTTCTTCTAAAGTACTATTGAAAGGCGTCTCATGGCCATTCCTACAACATTGCTTTAAATAATTAATTTTACTGAACACTAAATTCACGGGCACTGATAAAACATTCGCCAATTCTGACCACATGTATTTCTTATCAAATTTAGGATTCACAAAATCTTCCAAATTTTGTAAGTAATAATTCAATGCTTTCTCTATATTTGAATCCTCCATAGGTACATCCTTATAAACAATTTGTTCTTCTAAATCACTATTTTTATTACATTTTAAGGTTGGTTTAATTGCTAGAATTTTCTGCATCAACTTATAATATGGTGATGTATTTGGATCAAGGTTTTTATGACGATTTTTAAGTTTTAAAAACATTATTCTACAAGCAGCTGGAGTTTTATCATCCATTTTGGAGGCTATTTCTGTCCACATATCTTTTCTATTGATTTCTTGGTTTAAATGTGATTTTAAATATTTGAGATATTGTATTAGTAGTCTAGTTTTTGAGCGTTTATTCCAAACATTAGGCTTGTTTTCTTTTATCTCGTCTGTGTTTATTTCTGTATCTTCTTCCTTTCTCTGATATATAAATTGAGCTTCGCTAATATCCTGCCCTTCTGGTATCACTATGATACATTGGAAATCATCATCTGAAAATTAATGACACAAATAGAATTACGCAACTCTGATAAAAGTATCATTATAAGAAAGCAATTGAGAAATTTAAGAATATGTAAAATTTTTAATTCATTATTTGCTAGTATTGTTCACTTAGTAATAATAATAAAAATAACAATATTGGATAGAATAAAAGATATTGGCTGATCTCAAAAATGAATAAATTAGCAACACTATTACAAATATATCTATGCATATCCCGACATGCAATTGGCCATTTCTTTGTAAAAAGGACATGCTATTAATAAAAACACTACTCACCATCAGGTACTTCAGATTTAATACTAGCAAAAAGCTGGTCATCAATCTCCATACCTTCACCGATCTCCATTTGAGTCCTATTATAAATATCATCCATCATATTAAAATACTTCCACGATACTTTTGTTTCGGGATTATTAGCTTTCATAGTCTTCAATTTCCTATATGATTTTCGCAATTCTAGAAACTTCTCACAACAACTAGTTTCGGTTCGACCGATTTCGTTAGCTAGTTCCGTCCATTTCGACTTACATTCAATGTCTTTATCTAGATCGGCGAAGTTTAAAGAAAAGTAATTTATCAGCTTCTTAATTTCTTTGGCAGTCCATTCTTCGCTGTCACTAGAGTCCCCTTTACCACTTTTAAGTTTAGACTTAATTGCTCTATAACCAAATACTTTTTTACACAATGCATAGTACGGCCAAACTATAGGCATTTCTGGTTTATTAATTTCCCGTTGAATATAATTCATGTAGACTTGTTTAAAATTTCTGAATCTATGAGCGCATTCTGTAGCTGTTATCCCAATTTGCTTTGCAAGTGTCTCCCATAGGGTGAGTTTCTTGTAATTGTTTGATGTGAATTTGTCTTTATTTTTGAGATAATATTCTAGTATTTTGTAGGCTTTTGCTTCACCACTTCTTCGCTTGGAGCGTAGAGTAAATCCTCTTTCGTCATAGGACACTTCATCATCTGAATGATTATCTTGTGGGTTATCATCAATATCATTGATATTAATCTTCTTAACTGTAACAAAGAATTAGTACCAGCTGTAAATTTTAAATCTAAGTCTGAAGAAATTACTTTTAAAACTCTTTATATTAATGGATTATCAGCATAATTATATTTAGAATAAATAGAGAAGAGATAATGGGTTATACTAATATTTAAAGAAAATAATATATGTTATTATATATACATGAATTATTACTCTCACAATGCATATTTTTCACTTGACTATTGTATTTATATGTAGCTGTGCCTTAAGGATCATTTCAGAGATAATTTTCAAATAAGACTCATAGTTATAAATTTATATCAATAAATAAATACATTACCCCCAAGTTTTCCTGACTCAGCTTGCTGTTTGTTTTTAGATTTCTCATAACCCTCCAATAAGTTCACATCCATACCATAATCAAATATCGTATCAAACATATCAATATATCTCCAATCTATTTGCATTTCTGGGTCTTCCTTTTTGTCAGCTAAAATTGTTTTATACAAAGAAGTCAAATTATCCCATTGTTTTCTGCAAGCTGAGATGCTACAGTCTAGTTTCTTAGCAATTGTAGCCCAACAAACGTAATAACACACTGGATCTTTCACCATATTTGTATTATCATAGATGTAGTTAACTAAAATATCCAAGTTATCTGTTTCCCAGGTATCAAAAGCCTCGGACTGTTTTAATGGTTTTTCCAGCTCTTTCTCAGTTTCTCTTGCAATAATATTATCAAAAATAATCTCAACTGGTAAGCGATTAGATAAGTCATAACCACCCTGAAGTAATTTATCAAAATGTGCACCTTTTAACTCATGATACTTCTCTGTACAACTCGCAGGCTTTTTGGCTAAGAGACGACCAACTTCGTGCCATAAAAATTCATCTGGAATTGTTGGGTCTTGAAATTCATGCAGACAATCAAAACAATACTTTGCTAAGAATGTTTTTTCTGTGTCGCACCATATATTCTCATCTACTGGCTCACTTAAAACTGGTAACTTGGGAGAAAATTTCTTCTGAAAATCATCATCGTTGCCAAAAATTTCATCAAAAATATCCATATATGCCCAATTTATACTATTTGCGCCACTCTCCATTCTTTTGTATAACATTTTAATATAATGTTGCTTGAAGTTAAAAAACCTCCTATACAAATAATCAACATCCTTTTCACCCATGTCTGAAGCAATTTTTTCCCATATAGCCTTTTGATTTAAATTATTTGTATTATAGGACTTATACTGACAATAAAGTTCTAGCATTTTCTCTACATTTAAATCTGCGGAAGATGTTTTCTTAGTGGGGATTATGTTTTCTTTGACATTATTTTCCATGACCTGAACACTACTCACACTTGGTACATTTAGGTATGTGTCCACTGGATTCTCATCATGGAATGCTTGGTGGCATAGATTGTAAAATTGCCACTGTATATTTTTGCCCTTAAGTTTCTCTACATGTATTTGAAAGTATTTTTCTCTGAATGATCTCAATTTGTACTCACATGAGAGAGGTATTTTTCCTAACAACATTGTTTTACATGCTACGGCCCATAAATGCTTCTTTTTGGTAGTTCCACTGCGGAATGTCTCCTTATTGTCTAAGTAGAAAACAATAAGACGTCGTATTTCTTCATCTAACCACTGCTCCGTTGCTAACTGTTCGCTTGCTTGAGCTAAATCAAGTTCATCAGCCGATTCACTCTCTCCAGTATCTTCGATGACATATTTAGTTTCAGACAGCATTTGTATGTCCTCTTGTTGTTCATTTTCCAGTATGTTTGTACTGGCAACTTCATTATTTTCTGTAATGAAAGAATAACTTTAAGTATTTCATTTATTATAACAATACTTTCGATTGTAAATTATTTTTATGAACAGTTGTCTGCACTACTTATAAGTAATTAATATAAAAATTACCCATAAACCTATCATCACATTAAACCTTACCATCTACATAAAATAGAAGAATATCTCCATTCGGCTGAATTTCAGTTTTCATAACAATTTGTTCCATGTCCATTATTAAATATTATTCCTTGTTTCAATAAGAGAGAATCGTATTTCAGATAACCTTTAAAACCACTTCATTGATCTATACATATTACACACTTTCGACAGACAAATTAATGCTTAATGTTTTGCATTATACTATTAAGAGAATTTAATCACTACGTTTAATATCCTATCTCAACAAAATAAAAATAAATACAATGTTTTGACAGTGGCGGTAAAACGCTCTGAATCGGAAACTTGAAACTAATAAAATACTAGCGCAGCAATGCTGTTTCACGAAATCGCCATTTTGAACAAAATCATAGACTACATAAAATGTAGTGGAGACTTTTTTTTTAAGTAACAATATAATATCGTACAAATTATTTTATAAAAAATATCACTAATTGTAATTTTTATTATAATACGAGATTGGTTATGTTAACTTTAGCGCTTGTATTGCTTTCCCGTTAATACATCAAGAATTTTTTTTATTTTAGTTCATACCATTTTTATTGTAGCCTACAAATGTATATGGCTACAATAATAAAATATCCAAAATATTTTAGAGTTAAATTCAACAATCTATTATCATTTAGGGATACCTACTCTGATGTCCCTTTGCAAATAATTTAATGCTTTGGCAAAAAAGACATGAAGTAATATCTCACCTGGCCTCATTCTCTGTCATCACTATAGTAGAAGTTAAAAATAAATCATACACATTCTTTAATGTGGTGTTCATAATTACAGAATTCACCGTGAAATTAATTAGGTATCGATTACACTATATGATTGCTAATAAGACCACATTCAAAGGTTTAATGGATATCAAAAGTTCAAATAATTTTGCTTAACTGTAATGAAAAAATTCAGAGATAAGCTGGTTTATAGCCATAGACAAATCAAATAAAAATCTATTAATCAAATAGCTTTTAAAATAATAGGAACCATCAAACAACGATATTAAATGTTATTAAGCAGGAACAATAATAAAAATGCAATTGTCTCTTATTTTTTATTCACATTTACAAAACAATAAATGTATATTTTAAATCATTGAACATAATACAAATTACTTTTGCCTATGAAACTATGTGTTGTGAGCTGGACTAAAATTTGTCTTTAGTTCGAATTTATTGACGATTCGTAAGATAACTATGAAGAATACAATATATTGTATAATATTATGTAATAGTTAGCTAAACAATTAGAAGTACAATATAGGACAGTCCTAGCTGTAATAAACCAAAACTTCCTGTAAAATAACAAATTTATTTTATATAGTGTTAACAACACTTTAATTCACTAGAAAGTAGTCTGATATTTCATAATTAATGATTGTTATGATTGATCTTTAATGATTCATAGACAAAAATAATAAATAATAGGTTGCTATCATAATACTTTTAAGGTATATGCTATAACTGAATTGTACTTGTCTGTGATATGCTTAATACATTAATAATCGGATCTTGTAATTTACTTCAGTAATATAGACAGGATTGTATATTTATTGTTATGTTGTAAATAAACTTTTAAGCAATAAATTCGGCTATTCATTAGCAGCAAAAAAAAACAGGATGCATTTATTGTTTAGCTGTATTTAACTATAGACTATTGTTTCTCATTTAAACCATACAAAATATGTATAAAAATGCTAATAATATTATTTTTTATTTTATCGGTTTTTCTAAGCTATTTTAATATTAGCGGTAAACTCTATTATATAGATATTGAATGTATTTTATTCTTTTACTATGCAACAAATAAATTTAAGGAGTTAATTCCAAAAACTTCAATTATGATGTTTTTTTAATCTTCATAATACAAATTTTTAATTTTTAAAATTTAAACTTAAAATAATTCACATCAAAATGTTATATTGATGTTGCTTAAATAAAACATTAGGTATAATATATTATAAAGCTCTTACAACGTAGTTCATATCGCTAATATTTTCAGGAAATTAAATATATTATGTGAGGTCTTAAAAATACTAAAACAAATATAAAAAATAAATTTATTTAAATAAGCGTTTTATATAAGTACACATTGCACACTTTCCTACGGCCATTAAACTTTATTTGTTAAATATATAAATTGAATTGTCTTAATAGTTATTTTTATATGTATTGTAAACTACCCATTACAATTTTTAATATTCGAAGACTAGAGACTATTTTGTTTTTGGCACAGATTATACTATTCATGTTTGGTCTGTACTATTTTACTTACAAGTATATAATAAATGTTGCCATATCTAAACAATAAATACTATAATAACATAATACATAAATTATACGCAAAGCTACACAACATCCAAGGCTATATTTTGTACAAACATTTAATTATTTTATACCTCTGTGACAACCTTACAATATGACATAAATATTACATAGGTATTTCAAAGTAAAACTACATAAGATAAATAATTGTTAACTCAATAATCATATCACACTCCGTTTAATAGAGAAAAAGTTCTATAAACTATAATAACTCATAAGAAACTATTTTAAATTGTTTCTAACCCTAGGTACATAAATTATAATTTTTATTACGAAAATCGATATTAGCCATACCATCACTATCTCGCACATAAACAAATCTTAATTCTTATTATTAGATATTTCTTAATTTGATAAATATTAAAATGCTAAGCTTAGTGGCTCATTAAAGCTTCCATCTAACAGATTATAAGTTTAAGACTACGTTACAATAGGTATATTATTAAAAATCAACTCCTGCGTTTTAAATGCTATGCTCAAATTATAATATAAAAATTACAATCTGTAAGATGGACCCAAAGTATTGTCATTGGAAAAACAAGGAGAGACTTTAAATTTTAAAATTTAATTATCTGTCGTTTCTGTTAACGTCATTGAGATAATTTAGCTGTTATCTACCTACATAATATGTACTTATTTAAACTCATATTCGGCCTTTGAAATTGACGTATGGCGATATAATTTTTATTAGGTAACACTGCAAATTATTGTAGTATACTGTGGAAGCATAATAATTAAGTAGGTATCACAGTTGTGATACGGTTCAATTGTACATTTATACGAAATAATTTATCTCCAACACAAAGAGTAATGCCAATCATACTAAAGCATATTATTTATAAATAATTAGTTTTTCATAAAGTAGGAAAAATTTTCTCTACAATTGTTTAAAAGATGTCATTATATTTTATAAACAACTTTCATAACACTGAAAATTACTGGTAATACAATTTTAGGATTTAAGCTGTACAACAGTAAATTATAGAAAACAGAACCTAAAAGAAATTTCAATTAATTATACTCATTCTTATTTTAAATGAAATTGGATATTTATCCGAAATTATAAAGAAACCCTTGGCTCAGCGTTTAACTAGCTTGTTTTAAAAAGTTCATGTCAAACAACTTAGAGCTGATAAATTGTCAATGTCAATTTCTTGTCAAATTTGACATTTAACTCAACGATACTACAACTTTTGGGATTTTACACACACTATTAAGACGTTTGTAACTTTTTTCTTTGACCAAATGGATGTCAAATGAAAGCTGTCAAATTACCAAACTTCGCACTTTTGCCTCGGATTCATATTAGAGCCGAGAGGGCAGTTGAACTCCGTAGAAAATTCTGGAAGGTTCGAGATAGGTCCAATTACCCTGTACTTGGCTACTGTGTGGTCATCTTTTTCGATTTGCATTTTTGTTGACTCTTTTGTCATTGATGAACACCATACCTGTTGTTAAAATTTACAGTAATTATTTGGTGACGGAAAAAAAATATTTTAGTAAGTAAAGCTACACCACTAAAATACGAATATAATGATTTAAATATTTGGAGATATTCGAAGTTCGAATAGCTTATTTATAGTGCAATTGTCTTAACAGATTATTGCAGTTCTTATATTTTTATCCATTTTAATAAGCAAAACAATTACAAAAAAATAGAGCATCGGCCTTAAATCGCAACATTTTAACGCTAGCGTACTTTTGAGGAAAATGGAGAATGCAAGCTTTCTCTGAACCAAAGAGAACATCTTCCACCCACAAATGACTGTCTCAATTATTCGATATCGAGAACTTGTATATATGTCGCAGGCGGATTGTATAATCCGCTGTATTACATTACGGCTAGCCGTTTTCTAAAAGCCGTTTTCTTTACATATCCGCATTCAATACGGCTAAACGTTGAACCGCCGCATTGCAAAACAAGCACGTTTCAAGTCTAGTAATTATGATAGATTTGTATGGCGAACTGTCAAAATAGACGGATTTAATTTTTTCATAAATTTGAAAAGCGTTTTAGTATTCAGGCATAAGTACACAACTCAATAACAGATGATTACCACAATTCTGTCTGTATACATTTTTCCTTGAAGTGGGATGTTGGTTCTTAAGTAGAGATAGAAAGGGTGGGTGTAGGTATACCCTACACCCACCCTTTCTACCTTACCTTTACCTTATAAGGTTACAAATAGAATATCTATGAGTAAACAAAGTCGCCACCATTCAGTTAGTTATTAATAAACTTAAAAGTATGCAATATGTTGTTATTGAGGAAGTTAAGCCCCGAAACTTTGTATATAGACACTTTATTAGTCTATGAATCAGTCAATGTAAAGGCATATTATAATAATAAAACGGGAGACAGTTATAGCTTATCAAAAAACAGTCTTGCAAAGACTATATTTTGAATGAAGCATATTTCAGTATAAAATTGGAAAATCGTTATTTGCAATCCATCTGTGGGCGGAGCTCGAGCCGGTATTATTGGAAATCCACCCAGCCATAAATTAAAGAAAATATTTGCTATTCTTGCTGTATTTAAAATATTACTAAGAACGCGATAAATGCATCGAATAA